>ML675603.1:109401804-109462129 GCA_007922155.1 Mesoclemmys tuberculata | reverse complement strand
TGACCCTGGCATTATCAGTGGGCTACCCCGGGCACGGACAGGTCACAATAACACAGGCCACAGAACTTCCAGAAGAATTCCTATTTGAACTAGAACATTTCTTTCAGAAAAACATGCACCCTTGAGTCAAGAATTGTCAGTAATGGAGACTCTACCAGAACCCTTTTTAAGTTGTTCAGCAAGAGCGGTTCCTGTTCATGGATCACAAGCATAGATAGGGTCCTCTCTGCAGCCCAGACTTAGGGCTGGTCTGCACACGGAATTTTCATTGGCATAGCTATGTCTCTAAGGGGTGTGAAATAAAATATGCAAATCCCCAAGAGATGTAGCTCTTCTGACTTAACCCACAGAGTAGACAATGCTAGGTTGACAAGAATTCTTTCATTGATCTAGCTACCAACACTCAGGGGGGAGAAGAGGGGCAGCCTGAGAGAGTGGATTCCTATGCTGGCAGGAGAACCCCTCCCATCTATGTAAGAAGTGTCTATGCCTGTGGTTCCCAAACTGTGGTACACGTACCAGCGGTAGTACGCAGCCTACCTCCCAATGGTTCGCATCCACCTGCTGCTGGGTGGCTGGCCAGGAGCCACTCCAGTGCCGGCCCCGCCCCCAAGCAGTGCAGAGGCCCCTTCCCTCCACCCCGACAGGTGTTGGTGCTACAGATGGTGGTGTTTTATGTTGGTGGTACGCAGGGTGGTAGCATTTGGGAACCACTGGTCTGTGTTAAAGTTCTACAGCAGTAGCACTGCAGCTGTGAAACTGTAGCATTTAAAGTGTAGCCAGGCCCTTGGGCACCTATTTCCATGACAGAAGGGGGCTCAGGACACATCCTTGTCCTCATTATTGCCCATTGGCTAGCTTAGGCAGCTCCCCACTTAGTGTGCTGACTTTTGTGAACTGCAATCTAAGGCACCTATCTCTCTCCTTTCATTATACAGAGCACATTAGGTGCCTAACTCAGAATTTGGGAATCTTAGAATATTAAAGTTGGAAGGGACCTCAGGAGATCATCTAGTCCAACCCCACGCGCAAAGCAGTGCTGTTTCTGTGATTTTCTAGACAGTGTGACAATGAGCATTTGTGGTTGTGGGCTTGAATAGCTGAATATTATATATTTATCCTCACAGTACCCCTAGGAAAGTCCCTTTTACAGCTAGGGAATGAGGCACAGACTAAATCTAAATGCAAGGTCACCCAGAAGTCTGTGTCAGTGCAAGGTATTTAACTCTGATCTCTCAAATCCTGGGCTAGTGCCCTAACCGCTGGGCAATTCTTCTTTTTGAGATGGGCATGGTTGCATTGGTGTTCCACATGAGCATAGCTGCTTACACGTAAACATTTGTGACACATATTGATGCCAAGTGCAAGTTTGACCTTTTCAGTGATTTTCCAAATTCTAGTGGTATAAGCCAAGCTTCCAGAATCCTCTAGCACTCAGGCTCACCAAACTTGTCCATTGTGATACTATATAGTGATTCAGCACCATCCCGGCAGGGTGCACTGGCGAAGCTGGGGATGCAGAGAAGTCCGGGTGCACTGGCAGAGGTGTGGAGTGCAGGGGGTTGACCCAGGGCTCCAAATCCTGGGTCCTGACCCTGATTGTGACCCTGGGCTGTGGCTCCTGGTAGCCACTCTAACCAGTAAGCATAATCATCATCCCCTCCGTCACTGATACTGCTAAACTGACAGTTTGAGCAGCCCCAACACAAACAATAGGAGCACTAGAGCTGATATGGCAAGCATATACTCTGCAAAGGCCAATATCTCTTCGATGGATATAGTGGGAGCACTACGGACCATGCAGGCCCAAGTTGCAGCCTGTAGAGACAGAATGCAATCCTGCAATCTCAAACAACACTGCCTGACAAATTTAACATCAATAGCAACACATTCTGTGGGTTCCTAAATTAGTGTTGGTTCCTATTTCTGCTATGCCCACAGTCGTATCCACTGACTAACTGCGAGTGGGATTGATTAAGCTGATGCCTGCTTGGTGGAGAGGCCCTGGCTGGGGCATCTCCGCTCCTAGAAAAATCAAACCCGCTTCTTGGACAATTTGAGGACTTCATTAGAACTATGGGACTGCTCTTCGATGACCCAAGTTGCAAGCAGACAGCCAAAGCTGTGCTTTGGATGTTGCTTCAGGGACATCAGCCACTTACTAAATATGCAGCTGAGTTCCAACCCTGTGTGATGCTTTTTTAGGGTGCCCAGGGCTGTGACTTTGATGGCTTTTAGAGGTTTTCAGGACTGAGTCACCTTGTTGCTCCTTGTTTTCAACAAGAGGGACGTTTTTTTTGTGGTAGCTGTTGATTCTGGATACTTTGTGATCAGTGTGGATACCAGGAGACACGGTACGCCCGATTTTCAGATCAATAAGGTTTAAAGTGCAAGGTTTTCTATAAATATACTAGCTAGATACAAAGCCTAAAAATTAACTACAATATATCGTACTCACTAAGCCTGCAGCGCTAAGCAGTTACTCAGAAGGCTGTATACAGGAACGGCTTTCTTCACAGGCCCCACTGGGGAATCAGTGGATCCTCTGGTCCAACCGGCAGCACCTCCCGCAGAGTCAGGTGTTGAGGAGCACTCCTCTTTGTCTAAGTGATGACTTCTTACACCCTTCCATAAACAACCTTCACCTAATTATCTCTCTCATTATAATATATGCTAATTACCTACATTGGGTTTCACCCTTAACTACATTCCATTCTCACCATGATAATTGGGGTGGTCAAAACAACATCTGGTGATAGGAGGGGTGGAGTAAAAGCATGCCCCTTGTCAAGAAAACAGTGTACCCCCATACGTTCAAGGACAACTTGCTGTTCCCATCACAGTTATCTATGTGCAGCTGCAAGCAATACAGTATCTGTATTTTGTCTTAAATGTGCCGTGCTATGCAGAAGCTGAGACACAGATAAGGTTATTCAGTCTGTGCCAACTGGAATATGTCATGCTACAGAGGTCAGAATACCCAAGCAAGCAACTGAAGCTATGCTAGGCCTGTAGGACAGTGGTCAAGAATTCAAATTGTACTGGGCCTCCAACAGTAGCTGGGTATCAGCTCCTTGATAGTGCCAGTCTACAGTCACTTGAGCACTCTTCTCTAGGCATATACCAACTCTAAATTCACTTTACAGGTTAATATTAATTGTACCCCAATCTCAAAGAGCATCTAAAGTGCCCCCCCCCTGCAGTAGCCAGCGCCCGTCACTGGACACTCACAGAAATTATTAGGTAAGGTGTCCTCAAAGGAGCAGTGTACACTCAGCTAGTCTGGTACAACCTCAGGATCAAGTCTCTTATAACAGCACTGAAATATATTTAAAATGAAACAATCATAAGTTTATGATTAAATGTTAAGTTTTAAGAGATACTGAGTAAGATGTCAAGCACGAAGGATTCTTTCTCCAAGGATCAGGCAGCACAGACAATACTGAAGAGATCTATTCATGGTACTGGGAAGTCTGATAAATCAGCTTCAACTTCATGGTGTTACAGTGGTCAATCATATACTCTTTCTTATTGATTACATAGTACGTTTTAAATTCTTTATCTATTCATTTACAAATACAGACATTGTCCCATCCGGAGAGAACAGTGATAATGGTCGTTACATACATGCAGAGATACTTTTAATCACTTTACTTACATCAAGGATGCTAGGGTTACACTTACAGACAGGTGTAAGACAGACAGAAATTCTAAAAGCAAATGTGCTGTTCTCATTGGAATTGGAATCACTAAGAGGACATCTGGCTTCTTGAGCCATTGTCCTTGAGGATCAGGCATGCTCGTTAGCCATTTATGTGAGTTTTGACTTACAACTTCTTAGCTGAAAACAACCTCAAGCCTTACAAAGTATAATAAATGGAAACAGAAATGGTTACATATATAAAACAAAACATAAAACACTGTCCTAGGTCTACACTTATTAATGGTTATTTTTTCTTTTCCACAAAGTAGATTTTCTCCCAAGGATTGAGTTTTTGACAGAGCTGCTGGTTTTTAGTCAAAATCAGAACCCATGTGTTTATGAACACCCTGTGTCCTTCCAGGGGTTTCCTTAGTAAATGGCACACAAAATGTCTCACTTGTCCCCCAGTTCTACTCCAGTAAACTTTTGAAGTGAATTTCCAATAAGAGTCTTCTTCCCCATTGCTTGTTATTTTGTTGCTGACTTTCCATATCTTTGTTCTTTATTAGCATTTATTGCAGACCAATGATGGAAATCACTGATTTGATCAATGAGCAATGATTGGGAAACAATACAATGCTTAATTTACACATCAATTAGCTAGATAGACAAACACTCCTGGTTTGAGAGAACCTGTCTCTACTGATGACTTATGCTTTAATACAGAGATTCTCGGGATATATGTTCAAAACATACACACAGCTCCTTAAATATATCACACAATGTTATTAATGACCAGCATGATCCTGGCTTTCATTTAATATCTAATATGACACGTTTTATGGATAAATACTAAGAATGCAGTGTGTTAAATGTTGTGAGTATGTCAGGCCTGATAGGAGTTGCTGACACAGTAGTGAACCCTTTGCGAATTAGCACTAATAGATCCCTATATCACAACTTGAGAGTAGTCACCGTGTGGAATGAGGCCACCCAGCATTATCATTTTTAGCTCAGTCTAAAGGATAATACTGAAGATGAACTGGCACTGGTGGAATCACCATCTGGTCTGGGTGCCTTAGTCGGCCTATGCATGGAACACAGCCAAGAAAAAAAGATAGTCCTCCAGGATCTCATGAGCTCTGCTGGCTCTGGATCCCCAACTCTTCCAAATCACCACTCTGTTCTCTGATGCCGAAACCCATGCAAGTTGATCAGATCTAGCCATGCTTCTCCTGTGGAGAAGATTCAATGACAGGCATTGGGCCCCTGCCTATACTGCAGGAGACCAGGGTATTTGGCATCAACCTGCCCTGCCAAGGTCCAATCTGTGCCTGGGTCAGGAAATGCCAAGTCCCAGCATGATAGGAGGCTCTCGGCTGGGTTGGCACTTTTCCCCTCTACCCAGCAGCCCATATCAACACTCATCCACTGGTACCCTAGTGATGGCCAATCAGAATCCAACAGCGCTCCTATTCCCTCACTGGCTCCAGCAGCCTGTGATGCCTGACAGTAGCCTCAAGGCACTGGTGTACTTGGGTGCCTCAGGCTATGTCACAGATCTAGAGTTTGCCCAAGCACACCATAGCCCCATTGAATGCAAGGACTTCCCCATGTTAGTGGATTCCATAGACGGGTCACTCATTTTGTTGGGACTGGTCACCACCAGATGACTCCCTAAGGATATGTCTTCACTGCAGTTAGATATGTGCAGCTAGCCTATGCCAGTTGACTTGTGGTCATGGGCTAAGAAGCTATTTAATTGTGGTGTAGATATTTAAGTTTAGGCTGCAGCATGAGCTCTGGGACCTTCCCACCTCAGAGGGTCCTGGAACCTGGGCTCCAGCCATGCCCAAACATCTACACTGCAATTAAACAGCCCCTTAACCCAAGCTCTGCAAGCCTGAGTCAGCTGGCACAGGCCAGCTGCAGGTTCTTAATTGTAGTGTAGATATACCCCTGGAGATAACTACCCTTCAAAAGCATTGTGAAACTCTCTAGTTTGGGTTAATTCATGCACAGCATTTACCAGTTGTCCTTGGCATCCCTTGGCTATTTTCCCACAACCCGCGCAACTGCTGGCGGTCAGGCATGATATGCTTTGACTCCCTGTCTTTCTGACAATTCTGTCTCCCTGAAAGCAGACCTGGGGTCCTGCAACCTGTTGTGGCTTGCTCAGTCCTTGAAAGAATTCAGTGATGTGAAGAGAGGATCCAAAGGTGATCTCGACAAGCCCCCAATCTCTCCAATGGTTGCAGGGATTCCTGTTAAATATCAACTGTATTCCATAATGTTCAACAAAAAGAAATAACAGGCCCTCCACAATCACCATGTGCACACTGTCTTGGAGAGACTATCCCAAAACCACCTCTACACAACGTTTGAGAAATGTGAGTTTGATAACGACACCATGGAATTCTTGGCACATATCATCTTGCCTGAGGGATTCACCATAGACCTGCATAAGGTGGTGACAATATCTGACTAGGCTGCACCCAAGGATGTATGTGAAGATGTATGTATGTATGCAACAATTCCAGGGGTTTGGCAATTTCTATCAGCAATTTATTGAAGGATTCCATAGTCTGGTTGCACCTATAATGGCGGACATGCAAAAGAAAAGTCGCTTCTCCTGGACCATGCAGACTTAGTTGGCTTTTGATTAACTAAAGAGGCCATTCACCTCAGCACCTACCCTGAATCACCCAGAGACCACTAACGCATTTACAATGAAGGCAGACACCTCAAACTTTGCTGTAACTGCAGTATTAGCTCAAAACATGGGTTCCCACAAACAATTCCATCCTGTGCTTTTAATTATTTGAAAATAACCCCAGCAAAGAAAAAATACATTTGGGACAAGGAGCTATTGGCTATCAAGGCATCTTTTGAAGAATGGCACCACCTCCTAGAAGGGGACAATTCCCAGTCCAAGTCCTGACAGTCCATAAGAATGTGAAATATCTCTGGACAGCTAGATACCTTAACCAATGTCACATCTGCTAATACCTCTTCTTCACTTGCTTAGATTTTGTTGTAACCTATTGCCTGTGGATGGGTAATCTGAAGGCAGATGCCACCATGCTCACCGTTTCCAACTTTGTCAACAGGACATACATCAGCAGTCCTTCATCTACTCCGTGACTCAAATCTGCCAGATCTGACTCAGAGTTCTGACTACAAAATGGCCTCCTATTATGAGGGCTGTTTTCATGTTCCAGAGGGACAATCAATTGTGGCATAATTTCAGATATTGAAACTATGCCACAATTCACCACTTGTGGTCCATTTTGGATAATTCTGTGATATTCCCTTGGTGCAGTCTGGACTGGTGTATTGCTGTTTCACTCCAGTTCCCCACTGTTGGAGCCCCTCTTACTTTGCTCTGATGTTCACACACAACCTCCAGCATGTAAGCAGCTCACAACTAAGTGAGTGAGTGATTTTAGCCAGCTACTAAGGGATTAAGCAACAGATGACCCCAGGCAACACCCGGGGTCCCAGATTCAACCATAGGAACCTCCATCTTACAACGTTCAGTTATGCCCACTGAACAATGTAAGCTCATGTAAGTGTCAATTTAAGAAAGACATTGACATGCTCCAGCCTTGTTATTCCAAGTGGAGTCTCCCACACACTTCAAACCGGACACACTGAAAAAATTTATTAACTATAGAAAGATATTAAGTGATTATAAGTCAAGGTATAATAAGTCAAATTTGGTCAAGATAAACACAAGCAAAATGCATTCTAAACTAAGCTTAACACTTGCAGCAACCTTACAAACTTAGGTGATTCTCACCCCAGGCTGGCTAGTTTCCCCTCAGCCAGGCTCTCCCCTTTGGTCAGCCCTTCAGTTGCTTGGTGGTGTTTGTAGATGGGGGTGAAAGAGATACATGGCAAATGTCTCCTCTTTTTATCATGTTCCTTCTCCCCCTCTCGGGCTTTGCTTCACTCGGGATCAGGTGACAAACAACGTCCTGATATGGACTCATCCATTTCCGGAGTCAGTGAGCACTATCTCTTCATGATTCTAAGCTGCCCGAGGGAAAGGAGGTGAATCACTCGAGAGTCCAATTGCTCCTCTGTTGATGGCCAATCTTTAGTTTGACACATTTGTGGAACAGTTTCAGACAAAAAAAAAAGAAAAAATTGGGAGACCCTAGATTCACAAGGGTACTTTGGTTGTACTGTGAATGGTGCCTGAAGAGGAGCTATTGCTGCCCCATTCCCACTAACTCAGTGTCTAGGGGACTCGCTTCTGATGTGGGAAATCCCAGGTTGAATGCCTGTTCGCTAGCAAGGACCTGAGTTTGGGTCTCCTTCCCATGTGAGTGCCCTGGCCCAGTGATTTTCAAACCTTTTAAGCTATGTAACCCTTTCCAAATAATGTAGTCTACCACGGACCCCCCATCTGAGACAGGGTCGTAATACATATATATGTTTAGATTGCTAAATCTTACTAAATAAAAACACAGTCTGTCATTACAGGATTTTTCTCATGTGCCCCCCTGATGAGCACTCATGTACCTCTAGGGGTACACACACCCCCATTTAAAAACCACTGCCCTAGGCTATAGTCATTATCTCTCTCTAGCCCAGTGACTACTCAAGTATTTGATACAAAGCAGGACATCTTCAACAGGAGAGATTGAGAGAGAGACCCATTCCAGAATCCCCACAAATCTGGGATTACTTCACTCACCTAAGTGGGGGGAAGGGGTGTGACCTTGGTTCAAATTCCTACTCCAGAGCTTCCTGTATCTCAGGTGAATGCCCTAGTCCAGTGGTTCTCAACCTATTTGCCATTGTGGGTCACATATGCAGCTCTTTGCGTGTTATATGGGCCGCATCTACACAATATATAAACTACCTGTATGGCCCTGAGGATGTTATATGGGCCATAGCTGTGTGCTGTTTGGGTCACAAGTGGTCTGTGAGCCGTGGGTTAAGAACCACTGTCCTTGCCACTTGGGTGTGGAGGGTGGGTGTGCATGTGCATGCCATGATGTCCTCTGTTCTTGTGAATATTGCCTTTCATTTCCTGTGCTTTCACACCCACTCCCACACAAAAAGCCCCATGATGTGTCATTCCACTTTAAACAACTTTTGTCAACGTTTTCAATTTATCAAAAATTCTGAATTTCAGTTTTGCTCAAACCAATTTTTGTCATCTTTTTTGGAACTGCCAGTGCACCACAAAATGAGTTATTTGCCCAGCTCTATTCCATAGGACCAACTACTGGTAAAAACTCTGCAGAATAACAGTGATTAGTGGACCACAGCTTGAATACTTGGAAACTGAATAAAAGATGTCACACCTTGTGTGTTGCTGAACAGTGGGTTCAGATCCATGGCTCCCAGTCTGGCTTTCACAAAGTGAGCTGAAAGCTGGCTTCAGCTGAGGAATCCCAGCCAGTGGAAGGATGTCATCCCACCACAGCTCTTGGCATACATGATATATTGGGGCATGGGCATAGCCTCTGCTGCACTCTGATAATCATTAGCTGTTGAAACAGCCCATTGTTGCCATGTGCAATGTAGAGTAGCTCAAGACTGCTTAAACTGATCCCACTGCCTCTAGCACAGAGTGTCATAAAAATGATGTAAAGCCTCCTTCTGTGCACCACCTGGATGAGGCTTTCAGTCCTTGAATATTTAGTATTCACGAATATTTCAAGTTTCCAAAAGAACTGCCTGTCTTCACTAATATAAAATGTTGCTTCATAATTATTGTTGCCACGGTGCACGCAAAATGAGATATTGTTTAAATCTCACACTTGCTAGTTTAGTAATACTTGTCATACTTTTCTTTTCAGGACACATTCAAGAATGCTATAAAAGCACCGCAATAAATTATTTCTGGTACAGGAGAGCTTTAAACATAAGCACCAGTATCACTGACAGTGACACCTTAGTTTTGTGCTTGGCCATTTGCTGGGCAATTGTGTACATTTGTACCATTGGAGGAACTGAGTCCATAGGAAAGGTGAGTGTAGTGGTCCCTCCATCTTAGGCTTGGTTAAAGGCCATTCTGACTGGCTGCATTAGGCAAGAAACAAAAGCTAATCAGTGGTCCCTAGCCCAAGCCTTCAGGCTAGGGAAGACAGTAAAGGCAGACTAAGGGCTCCAACCTCTGGACAGGGCAGAGCACTAAGCAATTAAGCAGTCTTTGGCCTAGCCTCCTGGCTGAAGCAGCCAGCAAACACAGTCTGGGGGGTTGCAGCCTTCTGGCTGGGGCAAACTACAAACAAGGCACAGGCCTTCTGACTTAGGGTGAATAGGCCACCACTCCAGGGTTGGGGTTGGCAGCAGTGGAGTAGGGGGACCCAGGTCTCCCCTACTTCACCAGGACCCAGCCCAGTGCCCTAACAGTGGCAAGGGATCCCACCACTGGGTCAGCAGGGTTCCTGACAAAATACACTGACTTGTATTGTGACAGCACAATCTGACTAATATCTACTTTCCCTGCACTTCTTCCTACCAGTCCATTGGTGTGACTCCATAGTCTGCAGGTCCTCAGTTTCTTCAGGGTATGTAGCGGACAGCAGTCCCAGCAGCTCTTCTCCACTCTCAGTCTCCACTGGGGGTAGGGTACCACACAGCTCAGTGTCTGGTCCAGAGCCCTGAAACATGCTAAAGATGTCTGGCTCTGGTCCATCTGAGCTGAAGGTCCTGCCTCTTATACTTCCTGTCCCTCCCATCTGCTTCTGGCATGGGGGCAGTGCTGGCTTGGCTCTGCCCACCAGCAGAGTGTAGTGTTCCCTCCATCTCAGGCTCTGAGGGCTACCACTCTGCTTCCCTACAGTGAGGAAATACAGAGACTAGAAGACCTAGGAAAGTTAACTTGCTGCTCTCTCTCATGTTCTTAAAGTACTGAATTTCTCTTCAAAGGAGATACAAATACAAGGCCTGTTCTTTCAAATGCCTAATTCTTAGAGTAGAAATCCCCAAATGTAGTTTAGGGAGGGATTTTATGATAACTTCTGTAATTGGTCATTCTGCTTCTTGAAAAAAACATGTAATATTTAGAATAGTCTGCGTCAGTAAATGTTACTGGAATGAAATGTTATAGTAACTAAAATAACCTCTATAGACCTTGTTGTCTCTGTCTCACTTTTCTTATTTCCCTATTAGGCTATTTATGTAACAGCCATATTTCCTTATCTGGTCCTAACTATATTCCTTATTTGTGGACTCACTCTACCAGGAGCCACAAAAGGTTTAGTTTACCTCTTCGCTCCTAATGTAAGTATCAGTGGTTGGTATATTCAGAAACATACTTTTTCATGTTATCATACCAGCTCTCTAGCTTTCAAATATTGCTTTTCCAACAACTTTCTCACCACTACTACCTCTAAGGTCTTTTTAGCTGAAGTATTTGTAGTTAGCTGAATATCCATACTTTGTGGTGCAGTATATGAAGGTGTAAACATATTATGGAGGTATCAGTAATGACACTATAGTTAAAGTGGAACTGAGTTTTGCACTTAAAGCACTGATTAGCCTCTTATGAAAAATTCATACATCCTACCAAAATTACATTTTCTGAGTAAAAAATTAATTTTCTGTGATTTTAAAAATAATTCACTTAAGGAATGAAAATAAAACATTTGATTTTTAAAATATTAGTGGTAATTTGCCCCCATTATTCTTCATAATTGAAAGCTTCTTCTTCAGCAGAACCTGAAAGAATCAGAATTTACTATGAAGAATTCAAAATGGCTGCCATATCCCCTTGTTTCTCAGTAGGACTGAAGGCACAGCTCCCCTCATTTGTGGCCCTTTTGAGAAGGCTACTTAGCTTGTAATCACTTTGGGGCTAGAGCTGTCTTTTTGTTCTGTGGTAGTGCAGCACCAGGCATAACGGTTCCTGGTCCATAACTAGGGCTCTTAGGTGCAATGAAAAGACAAGTAATCTCTCTCAATATTCTCAGTAGGGCCAAAGGCTAGATTCACACAGGGGACATAGGTATTGCAACTCCTGTGTTCTAACTGCCCTGTCACCCGCACAATCCACAGCCCTGACTTAGGTGCTCAGGTTCCTCATGCATTGCAAGGGGTGAGTTAGGTGCCTAAGCAAGGGATTGTCTGAATCCCAGCAAACTGTGTAGGGAGCTGCCTAAGTTAGCTAGGAGTATAATGCAGAGGGTCGGTGTGGGGCTTAAGACCCAGATTCCACAAAAGTAGGTAGGTGCCTGAGTCCATTGATCCGGGCCTTAGGTGCTTGACTGAAGGCCGGAGGGAAGTGACTGTCTCTGCTTGGGATTCTCAGCCACGACCCCTATCCTGGAGTTAGGCATGTCAACCAGGTCAGGGCTTTTTCATAAAACCCCATTATAGCCAGTAGCCCACTGGTAGGGCATTCACCATGGATGCAGGAGAGTCAGGTTCAAGCCCCTATTCCAATGAATGTTTAATTATTTATACAAAGTGGAACAGCTCTAACCTGAGAGATTGAGAGACTCATCTTAGACGAGCCTGGCGGTCACAGCCCTCACCTGGGATTTGGAAGCCCTGAGTTAAAATCCCTCCTCTAAATCAGGCAGAGTCGGGATTCAAACATGTAGTTTGTATTTCCTGGGGGAGGGCCCTAGCCACTTGGCTATTGGGTATTCTCAACACACATACGCACCAGCCAAACCCAAAATTAATAATGATAAATAGTATTCTTCACATTACTATAGCGCCTAGGCACCCCAATTAGGGTGCTGTACAAACAGAAAAAAACCCTCCAAACTTCTTCCCCAAAGAGCTATCGAATTAAAAGATGAGAGATGACAGATGGGAGTTGGGGCAACAGCAGTACAAATAAACTGACAATATTATCAACCTAGACAGGACAGACACAGGGTGGGAGAAGGGAGTCTAATACAAGCAGAGTGAACAAAGTGATGATGGCAAGTTACCTCCATAACTTTCTTTTTGGGTGGGGAGAGTACTTAGGAGGGGACGGAAGTGGGGATGGGTACAAGGCAGGTGAGAAGATAGGAAGTTTAGCTGTA
The DNA here is from genome assembly GCA_007922155.1 of Mesoclemmys tuberculata. NCBI lineage: Eukaryota > Metazoa > Chordata > Testudines > Chelidae > Mesoclemmys > Mesoclemmys tuberculata. The sequence goes on along the minus strand of ML675603.1, from coordinate 109,449,481 downwards.
GAGTGAAGCTGAGGTGAAGAGACTGAGGGAGCAGAAGGGTTGGAGCAAACAGCAAATCAGCACAGGGCATAAAAAGTTAGAACTCCCTAAAGTTTTGCCTGGGACATCCACAGGTCCCTGCTTTTGCTGATTGGAGTCTCTGGCTGGCTCCTCGCTACAGTCCTCCACAAAGGCCACATGGAAGGGGGTGGGAAAAGTGGCACCAACTGGACCATAACACCCCAGACTGTGAGGGGGTCTCCCCCTTACTCTTCTAGGGCCAGGGGCATGCTGGGGAAAGTGGTGACCCCAGCTGGGCACAATTCTACCCCCTTCCCTTATTGCTGCAGTCCCTGCTTTGGACATATCTGTTCTTACATCTCCCAAGTTTGTGCCTTCAGCACTGGGATATTCTGAACACACATACACACCAGCTTCCCCCAAAATTCCAAGGTGGCTCACCCCTGGATATTTTTTGTGTGGGTTAGGTATGCTCAGAGCATGCTCACTAGATTGGGCCACAGAGGCAAGATAGGCAGGAGAAAGCCTAGTTTTAGAATCGCACTGGGAATAGGGTTCTAGCAACTCCTAAATTGTGGGCTATTGTTAGAACTTATGCAACTTTGTGCATTCTCAGTGGAGGAAAACTGGGCACCTAAGGGGAGTTAGATGCTGACAGGGTTAGGCAGCAGTTGAACAGTGATTTTGTGAGTGTCAGTGGTGCCTAAATATTTGACTTTGATGCCTAAGTCCCTTTGTGTCCCAGAGTATCTCTGGCTCTTCATAGTATAGAGGCTACCATCTTCTCTGTGGGCAGTTATGGCTTCAGTCCCACTGAGAAAAATGGCAGATGGTGGCCTTTATGAAAGGGGGCAGCAGTTTGTGAAAGATAAACTGTCATGTATGAAAAATGGCATAAAGTGCCCATTAATCCAAAACATCTTTTAAAAAATTACCCATTGCATCAGATCTACTCCACAGGTAGGCCAGGAGGGGGAATCTAGGCCATATAAGTGTATATGCAGGGTCATGTAGGGAGGTCCAAAAAGCAGGGGGAATTTGAAGGGGGTGCACATGGAGTAACATGGGGAGGTGCAACATGAAGAGGGAATTTGGAGGACAGAAGGAAGGGTGAAATTTATGTACATTTTAGCTATTTTCTTGTGCTCTAGCTAACAAGGCAGTTGAAAACCAGGTTTAACTGATCCATATGCTTTGAACTGCGCCATAGTAGGGTAAAGCAGCTAGAGTGTACAAGTGAAACTGGTCATAAAAGTAAATATTAAGAAAATGATTTAAGACTGATACTTCATAGCTTCAAATCTTCAAATCATTAAACTTAGTGACACTGAGTTTCTTCAGCATTCATGTATGAAATTTTACTTTTAAAAACAAGGACACTCCCAGGCAAAAACTGTTAAGATGTTCATACATTTGATTTAAGCAATTTAGGGTAAACTACCATTACAAGGATATTGCAACTATCCTAGAACCAAGGATTATCAACGTCAATGGGCTTCGATCAGGCCCTTATATATTACACAAAGTATTTTAAATTCATATCAGCAAAAGAGTATGAAAACAATGGCATTCAGTCTCTCTCTTACAGCTAAATAAGAGTGCTTCTTTATAAAACTGGGTAACAGTGGTCTTAAAAATCTATTCAGATCAATAGTTTGGTGGACAAAAAACTATTTAATTGACTTTCACTATCTTAATAAGTAAAATAACTACTATAAATCCTGCACTGCAAGATATATCTAATCCTTAACATTTTCTGAGATGTTTCAAATTTCATTTACATAAAATATAATTGCAGCATATTAATCGTTAGCCTGCAATTGTAAAGCCTCCAAAAGGAAATATCATATAGCATAGGTTATAATGTGAAAATAATGGAAACAACTTTCAAAGTGACACTTAATTCGTGTTTAGGGGAATTAAATGGCATTAAATACCAGATTGCCTCCTCGATGGTGTCAAAATGAGTATTTTTAGATGATACATTTTATAAATATTTAGTTGATAAATATTCAAATGAATGAATCCAACAGTTCAATTATTCTGTCAAAGCAAAGCTGAAAGTGGTGAATATTCATTTTATAAACAAACATTCTTGATTCTTTTAAAGTATAATTCAACAAATTAGAGGTCAAGTCCATGGACCATGGACTTCAGAAAAGCAGACTTCGACTCCCTCAGGGAGCTGATGGACAGGATCCCCTGGGAGGCTAATATGAGGGAGAAAGGAATCCAATAGGGCTGACTATATTTTAAAGAAAGCTTATTGAGCGCACAGGAACAAAACATCCTGATGCGCAGAAAGAATAGCAAATGTGGTAGGCGACCAGCTTGGCTTAACAAAGAAGTCATTGGTGAGCTTAAACACAAAAAAGAAGCTTACAAGAAGTGGAAGTTTGGTCAGATGACTAGGGAGGAATATAAAAATACTGCTCGAACATGCAGGAATGAAATCAGAAAGGGCAAAGCGCAATTGGAGTTGCAGCTAGCAAGGGATGTGAAGGGGAACAAGAAGGGTTTCTACAGGTATGTTAGCAACACGAGGAACATTAGGGAAAGGGGGCCCCTTACAGAATGGGGGAGGCAACCTAGTGACAGAGGATGTGGAGAAAGCTGAGGTACTCAATGCCTTTTTTGCCTCTGTCTTCACAGACAAGGTCAGCTCACAGACTACTGCATTGGGCGGCATAGAATGGGGAGGAGGTGAACACCCCGCAGTGCTGAAGGAACAGGTCCAGGACTATTTAGAAAGATTGGACATACACAAGTCCATGGGGCCAGATGCAATGCACCTGAGGGTGCTGAGGGAGTTAGCTGATGTGATTTCAGAGCCATTGGCTATTCTCTTTGAAAGCTCGTGGCAAGTGGGGGAGGTCCGTGATGACTGGGAAAAAAGCAAATATAGTGCCCATCTTCGAGAAAGAGGATCCAGGGAGCCTCACCTCAATCCCTGGAAAAATCATGGAGCAGGTCCTCAAAGAATCCATTTTAAGGCACTTAAAAGAGAGGAAGGTGATCAGGAGCAGTCAACATGGATTCACCAAGGGAAAGTCATGCCTGACCAACCTGATTGCTTTCTATGAAGAGGTGACTGGTTCTGTGGATGAGGGGAAAGTGGTGGACGTGATATACCTTGACTTTAGCAAAGCTTTTGTTCCAGTCTCCCACAGTATTCTTATCAGCAAGTTAAAAAAGTATGGGTTGGATGAATGGACTATAAAATGGATAGAGAATTGGCTAGAGCTAAGGGCTCAGCGAGTAGTGATCAATGGCTCCATGTCTAGCTGGAAGCTGGTCACAAGTGGAGTGCCCCAGGGATCGGTCCTGGGACCGGTTTTGTTCAACATCTTCATTAGTGATCTAGAGGATGAGGTAGATTGCACCCTCAGCAAGTTTGCAGATGACACTAAGCTAGGGGGAGTGGTAGATACCCTGGAAGGGAGGGATAGGATACAGAAGGACCTAAACAAATTGGAGGATTGGGCCAAAAGAAATCTGATGAGGTTCAACAAGGACAAGTGCAGAGAACTGCATTTAGGATGGAAGAATCCCATGCACAGCTACAGACTAGGAACCGACGAGCTAGGCAGCAGTTCTGCAGAAAAGGATCTGGGAGTTACAGTGGATAAGAAGCTGGATATGAGTCAGCAGTGTGCCCTGGTTGCCAAGAAGGCTAATGGCATATTGGGCTGCATTAGTAAGAGCATTGCCAGCAGATCGCGGGAAGTGATTATTCCCCTCTATTCGGCATTGGTGAGGCTGCATTTGCAGTATTGTGTCCAGTTTTGGGCCCCCCACTACAAAAAGGATGTAGAGAACTTGGAGAGAGTCCAGCAGAGGGCAACAAAAATGATTAGGGGGCTGGAGCACAAGACTTATGAGGAGAGGCTGAAAGAACTAGGCCTGTTTAGTCTGCATAAGAGAAGAATGTGGGGGGTTTAATAGCAGCCTTTAATTACCTGAAAGGGGGTTCCAGGGAGGATGGAGCTAGGCTGTTTTCAGTGGTGGCAGATGACAGAACAAGGAGCAACGGTCTCATGTTGCAGTGGGGGAGGTCTACGTTGGACATTAGGAAAAAGTTTTTCACTAGGAGGGTGGTGAAGCATTGGAATAGGTTACCTAGGGAGATGGCGGCATATCCATCTTTAGAGGTTTTTAAGCTGAGGCTTGACAAGACCCTCGCCGGGATGATTTAGCTGAGGATAGTCCTGCTTTGAGCAGGCGGTTGGACTAGATGACCTCCTAAGTCCCTGCCAACTCTAATATTCTATGATAACTATATCTATCATTCGGCTTCTTTCCAAGTACAGAACACAAGTGTATGTACATTTAGATATATTTAACAATTTTATCATCTTCATCTAGTAATGAACCTATATCAGTGTTCGGATCTCTTTCCAAACATATATTTTTAAAATGTCTTCTTATTATTTGTAGCATGGGACTTTTGTCTGTTGGCAGTCCCTTGTAGCGGGATGAGGAGCTACAGCATCTCAATAACATTCCCTTCATGCCACCACATTTGATTCCATGTTTGTCAAGTCCTTGCTATGACCCAGCCCTGTGGCCTGGTGCTTAATAGTATCTGTCCTCCAGGTTAATGGAGAGTTAGAAGTCCCATGGCTTTAATAGGGCTAGACAGCCTTATATCTCCTGGGTTTAGTGACTTCTTCTCCAAAGTCCTTGGCTGGAACAGGTAGAAGAACCCAGACTCACCCACTCCACTCAGGGATACATCTCAGGGCCCTTGTTTAGAACAGTCAGAACCAATCCTTCTCCACCTTGCTGCTACTTCCTACCTCTCCTTTTCTATATGCTCCCATAGCCTCTTGTCCTGAGCCCTGCTTCTCCCCTTTCAGGGCATTTGGGAGGAACTGCCAGAGAAGCCCGTGTACTCGAGGAATCATCTCACTGCAATTCTTCTGCCTCTTTAGCAGCTTCCTTTTTCCTCAGAAGTTCCCTCTCTAACTGAGGTCCTTTTATCATGCCCAGATTCTTTCTTGTCTAATTAACTACCCCCCAGTTACTTGGTGAGTTAACTATTCCCAGGTGAACCTGAGCTGCCTCATTTACCATTGTGGAGCCTGTTAGAGGTAGGATGGGCCCCAGACATTGTTCTTAATCCTATTGGTCACAAATTTTTTCACTGATACTTTTACATGCCTTTTATCAATTGTTTTCATTTCTTAACTTCTAATTCATCTTCACTGTTATCAACTTCTCCCTTTCTCTGATTGTCTCTTCACTTTTTATTGATACTTTCTTTTCCCACAATTAGGATGCCTTTTTAACTTATGTGACTGTGGCTTTTTCGTGCCACTAGTACATTTTAATATTTTTAAAAACATGGATTCAAGAGACATGGAAAAATAAACACACTTTTCTCAACAAAAGCAATAAAGGTTAAATATGCTTTTTAGACATACAATTGGTGTCACTAGAAAGTCAATACTGAAGTAGCTTGATTTCATAGATGCTAAGTTACTACAGTGGTGAGACCCTTAGAAATACTTTTACTTCCCTAACTATTTATGTATATGTATTAGCCAAAGTTTAATATGTCCATGTAAAATTGTTACATCATATGATACAAGATCTATACTACAATTACTTTTTGGAGTGAGAGCTTAAAAATGAACAGATTTCAGAATCCTGGCATAATTTCAAATGTGCCTTTAAATTATGCTTATCCATTGAAATATTTTGGCATTCGTTTCCATTTTTCAGCACTCTTAAGTAGGACCATAATTCATGAACTATGGAATGGAGTATGAGAACAAAGAAAAAGACAACTGAAAGTTTGAAAGCAAATCTAATTCACACATTAATTGTGATTGTTTCAGCTGAACATTCTCAACAATCCCCGGGTATGGCTTGATGCAGCCACCCAGATACTTTTTTCTCTCTCCTTGGCTTTTGAAGGACTCATAGCATTCTCAAGCTACAATTCACAACTTTTACAGATTAGATTAACTATTTGTTGCATTTCATTATATTCTTCAAACGTGAAAACCAGTATTTATTTGTGATACTTGCAAAGTATCTTATCCAACTTTGATATTCCAATGGCTAAACTATGTATAAATGTGCACTTAAAATAGATTAGAAGATGGAAAGAAAAATTACTCATTTTAAACCTAGAGGGAAAAAGGACAATTTCCCAAATGTTCGGTATTTGCAAGAATATTATGAATATTATTTCTCATAGAAACTGAGTATAATTTCATTTCAGGACTTATGTTTTGTGATTTTCCTGTGGGTAAAATTTACGTGTGTGTGCGCGCGTGCGTGTGTGTGTATACGCACACAAAGAGAGAGGGAAAACAGTCTACAGTCTGCCCATAAATTAAATTGTAGACTAGTGATGAAAAACTAATTATTTTGCTAAAACATATATGTTGAATAAATCTACCATGTTGCAAAAATCTGTTTGCATGTGTTCTCTTTCTAGAAATGACTGTGAGAAGGATGCTGTGACAATAGCAGTTGTAAATAGTATGACATCACTCTATGCCTCCATCCCAATCTTTTATATTTTGGGATTTAAGGCAACTACTGGTTACTGGGACTGCCTGGACAGGTGGGACACTTGGATTTTCAGATGCTACAGAGCAGTCTAAATGCCTGGATAGATAACATGCTATTGCAGAAATATATTCAGAGAACACGTTTTTATTGAAGGGGAACAAGTTATACAAAGGAAACCTAATGCAAACATTTTTATGGCATATACCCTTTAAATGTCATTATCAATAATTATCAAAGGAGGTATTAATAACAAGTAAAACATATACTAAAACTTTTAATCATTATTATTATTATTATTTTCTTATTTGTATTACAGTTGTGCCTGGAGGCCCATCAGTGATCAGTGCTAAGTTGCGCTACGTGCAATACAACTATATAAAACAACATTTCCTGCCCCAAAGAACTCGCAATCTAGATTTATGACCAAACACAACAGATGGCTCAGACAACAGATGGAAGTGGAAGGAAGAGAGGACAAAGTAGAAATAATATGAGCATGTTTTTACACAGACCAGCTGTATGTACTATGTCTGCATAGACAGTCTGAATGTGGAGTTTGTATTTGAACCTAAAGCCATCTTATTTCTCCAAATATTTCCCCATAATTATTTTGAAAACAATAACCCATTTAATATTTTTATGTTTCTATTATGAACACTGTATAAAACTGAATGCAATTCTTTATTAATATTTTACATTTATGTTGTTCCATAAATATATACAGTACTGACTATAGATAAGTAAATTCAAAATAGATAATGGGCTCCTGCAAAAGCTTCTGTAGCTATAATCTAAAGATATCTAAACAAATTCTTGTATATTAAGGAAAAATACTCAAGCATGCTTTCTCTGGCAGGAATATTATTAATATCATCAATGAATTTGATCTTCCAGACAAAAGCATCATGAGAGACAACTATACAAACTGGTATGGGCTCCTGAACACAACCCATCCAGACAAAATTGCTGGAAGTTGTGATCTTCAAGAATTTCTTGAACAGGTATTATGCTTGCTAGCTACAAAATAATCCTTGCCCAAAAATGTTATAGACCGCAATACTTTTCCTAATCACAGAATCATAGAGGATTAGAGTTGGAAGAGACCTCAGGAGGGCATCTAGTCCAACACCCTGCCCAAAGCAGGACCAACCTCAGCTAAATCAACCCAGCCAGAACTTTGTCAAGCTGCAGCTTAAAAACCTCTAAAGATGGAGATTGTTTTCACTGAAGCAATTATTCTGATGCCTGGTTCACAGGGCTGGGCTGTCCTGTTTTTTGTAATGTTGTTCAGCTTGGGTCTTTCTTCTATGTTTAGAAACATTGAGGGAATTTTGACTCCTCTCTTGGAGCTTCATGTTGTATCTAAATCTGTACCCAAGGAGGTTCTATCAGGTGAGCAGGTTGTTCATAGTGACGTTCTTCATTTTGTTTACTGAAGCTAGGCTCTTTATTAATAACTATCAAGAATTCATGAGTTTCTAAAAATGTTATGGAGAATTAGCTAACTTGCAGTATTTGCTTATAGCCACTTCAGAATGTAAATAAAGATAATCCAATTGTGAGTTCAGCTGCTTTATCAAGTCTGTTTATAGGAGACACAATGTACAGATTAGATAGCATTGTTATAGCAGAAGATGTTACATAATCCTCAACATATTTGCTTAGCTTGATCAGTCTTGGAAAAATGTTTGTATTATTGTTACTTTTCATATGTAGTTTCCTTTTGTGGGAGCAAGAGTGTTCTCTGCCTTTATCGCTCTAACCAGAGCCAATTAGTGAAGCAGAATTGCTCCCTGGGAACAGGGCATTGGTGCTGTCGCAGGGCCTTCCTCACTGGAGCTTAAAAGTGATTATTTGCAACTGGAACTGGATCAGGGGAAATGGAAAGACTGCTTTCAGAGCAGGACAAGGCCAGTGGCAATTTAAAGTAATGGTTCTGGATTTATGTAATGTTCTTGCCACCTCTGAAAAGCTTATGAAGAGAGTATAGCATTCCATGTCACTCTCTCAGCCTATGTAGTATACATGGATGACATCCTAGTTCATGATAAAACTTTTGAGCAAGAACTGATACATTTACAAATGATCGCCAAAAAGCTTAAGTGTGCTGACCTGAAAATGAACCCAAAGAAACATGTGCTGTTAAAAAAAATATACTCTGGGCACACAATTAGTGAGGAGTGGATTTTCACTGACAGAAAGTAAAATGAGGCAATATAGAACTGGACATTCTTCAGCAGATTTACAGAGTTTTGTAAGTGTCTGCACTAAAGTTCCACTTATAAGTTTTGCATAGGTTGGTGAGAAGACAATTTCAGTTGTTACTGGAATATGATTTGACATTTGCACTATTAAAAAGGGCATTTGTGACCATCCTTGTCTTATTACACCCATGTTTCAAAACGCCTTTCATGTTTCCAGATAAAAACAACATTAAAATGGAACCACTCTTTTTCTTCTCCTGCCCAATACTACTCCTTGGCTTCTAGCTTATGCACAATGAGCCCTTACCCTTATGTAAACACTGGGCTACAGTGATATACAGGCCCAGAGTCTCAGTTCAGAGCACACATCCCAACTTCAGGAGACAAGGGACTCAGAGTCCCACAATCCTGGGCTGTTTGTGGGCTTGTTCCTGTAGTATAAATTAAGGCAACTGAAGGCTGTTCTAAATTATATTGGCAGCCATTTGCCCCACAGGGTCTTTACAAGGGTCAGCAATTACCAGAATGTAGGAAAGCCTTAGCCACACCTCTCACATTGGCCATTGGCAACTGGGGACTATGAAAGAGAAACTGCCACAGCTGTTGTTCACTACTGCACTATATTGATTCTCCTGTGGCCAGTTACTCCAGCTTTATGGCTGCTTTGCACCACAGTACTGCATTGTTTGGCCGAAATGCCAAAGAGAATTTGGCCTGTGTATTATTCCTCAAACAAGGTAGTACTCTGTATTTAATTGTTGCTAACACTGAGATAGCAAGTTATAGCTCCATACAAAAGTTTGTTGAATAAAATAAGAGCAAAAATATTATCCATACCTGAACAGACTACCTGCAATGTACTCTTTATTAACAGAAATAACTGTTTTATTGAGGTGTAATATGCCTGGTCTGCTTTGTGACAGCTCTGTTTTACCCTGAGGTCTGGGAGTTACTGGCTTGAAGTTTTTGACAGTTATGCAGGTTCCTTGCCTTTGCTAATCATCGCTTTCTTTGAAGTGACTGGTGTTGCCTATGCTTATGGAATTAAAAGGTAAACTGGGAACAAGTTTGGATTTTTTCATTTACTGTAGGATACATGTATTCCTATAACTCTGAATGTTGGTGATGAAAGAGTAATATATTATAACTTTACTGTTTTCTACAGTGCTTTTCATCATTGCTATGAATGTGGGTAATTTCATAGGCTTCCTGCCTGTTGTACCTATAAAACAGATATATATTAAATAAATGGAGCATGCTTCCTGTTTATGGGGTAATGAGTGCATTCAAGTCTAAATAAAGTCTGAAGGTCAAAAGCCAAGCGGTTTACTGGTCCAGGAGAGCTTTATTGCCTTGTAGACAGGGAACACCGTCATGTTGTGATACATGGGGCGGGGGGGATGACTGTGTATTATTGTATCTTTCCATTTATTGTAAATTTTTCAGAACTTTACAGTAAGCCCCAAACACTCTCCCCAGAGCAGCATCCAGTCACAGAACTGTCACTAAGTACCTGGGGTAAAAAGAATCCTTTCCTCACAGTCTCCCCACACATTTCACAGGTTCCTTCAGCAACAAGCAAACTTATCTATCCATCTCTTTTTTCATCTATCATTTGTTCTCCCTGACATGCAATTTAAAATCTTTTTTTTTCCCCACTATCATCTGTCTCTATCTAAGATTTTTTTTTGGCATATAGATAGCTAGATAGATAGATAGATGGCTTAGTTCCCTTATGGCCTGAAATTAATCCCTTGATTAAAACATATGTGCTCACCTTTTTCACCTGGTCTACACTGGACGCGGATTTTGGCAGCAGTCGACTGGAGATACACAAGATACGAACAGTAACTTGCATATCTCCCATCGACTTCCTAACATCTATTTCCAACAGCATCTCCACTGTGTTGTGCCGACAGGAAAAGCCCTCCCATCGATGCACACCAAGCTACTTGCCAGGGAGGATTTACAGAGTTGACTTGCAGGTTCAATTGAGCTACTCAATTGAATCCACAAGAATCAATCCTGCACTGCTGGTGGCACTGTAGACAGATAGCAGTGTAGACATAGCCTGAGAATTTCTTTTTAAGATCTGTGTGTGCTATATTATGCCGTTTTTGTTTGTTTGTTTGTCTTTAATCCACAGCTGCTGTAAATATAGTTACACCCATTTACACCAACTGACCATCCATCTAAGGCAGGGATGTCAAACTCAAATACACAGTGGGCCAAAATTAAAAACTTGGACAAAGTCACGGGCCAACCTTGATATTTATTGAAAAAATGTCTACAATTGAGGAAGTTTTTCCTTCTCATCAAATATAACGATGAACCTTTTCATATTGTGGCAAGGTGGGGTGGGGGGAAGAGATATCCCGCCCTCGCGGGCCCTGTGCTCTCCCGGCCTGACCGGTGGTGCGGTTGAGGGAAGGCCCTGGGAGGGGCCAGGGCCCGCTCTGCCCCCCCCCCCGGTGTTGTGGTAGCAGCAGTTGAAGCTGCAAGCCTCTGCAGACTGCGGGCTGCAGGATGCAGCTGGCCAGCCCCAAGCTGCCAACTCCAAACTGCCGGCTTCGAGCTGCCAACCTCCCACCTGTAAACTGTACCTCCAAACTATAACTCCAACCTCCTTCCTCCACACCTCCTCTCTCCAAACTCCTCACTCTACTACCCACCACTGCCTGCTCGCACTGGAGGCTTTTAAGTGTTTGGGGCGGGGCTCCTTGATTGGCCCCAGGTGTCCTAATTGCCCAAACAGCCCCAGGTGGCCTAATTAGTTAAGCAGCCCCAGGTGGCCTAATTGCCTAAGCAGCCCCAGCTGAATCACCCAGGGAATAGGGCTTTGTTGAGCCTGGGGCTGAAATACCTGATTTCCTAGCCCCCTTGCTTAGCCCCCCCTGGTCTGGCCCTAGCCCCCCTTCTTTTCCTTTCTGCAGCTGCTTTTCCTTTTTGGGGGACCCTGCTGCTGCTGCTTCCTGCCTCAGGGCTTTGCTGGGGGGCCTCCCTCCCAACTGGGAGGGAGGGAGGGAGGGGGTGAGTGTGTGTGGTTTTTCTATCTTTCCCACCACCACCCCTCCCCAGCTACTTTCTCCACCCTCCCCCTGCTCCTGCTTCTAGGGCCAGAACCAGCTGGGCCCCTTCCCTTTTACTTTGGCTGGCTGCCTCTGCCCCCTTTGCTGCCGCGAGCCCCCTTCCCCTTTTTGCTTCTGCCCCGTGTTTGGGGGCACCCTGCCCCTTCTTTTCCCTTGCCCCTCCCCTGCTTCCCCCCCCCTGCCCTGGCCCCCACATTTGGGGGACCCTGATCTTCCCCTTCCTCTCCCCCACTGCTGTAGCCCCCCCCCCCGCTCCGGCCCACGTGCTCCGGAAGCACCCATGGCCCTCCCCTCTCTTAATTGACTCCCCCTAGTTTTGTTGCCCCCCCCTTCACACACTGCACCCCCCCTCCTGAGTTCATTTCACCCCAGCCCCCCCCAGTGCAGCCGGAGGAGCCAACGACCTTCCACCTGGGCTGGTGAGTGCATTACCCCCTGCGCCCCTGCCTGGCTTGGCCCCCCCTTCTTTTCTTCCCCTCTGCTGGTGCCCTCCTCCCCTGCTTCCAGCCTAGCGGGGAGGAGCGGTCACTCACCTTCCCCCTCCTTCCCCTTCTTACCCCATCCCTTCCCCTCCCTTTTCCACTCCCCCCCCCCATACTCTCCCTCCCTTTCCTTTACCCCCCTCCCCCAATGAACCGTTCCCACCCCTTCCCAAGATGGCGGGTGTGCCTGGGGCCGGGACCCCCCCCATAGACACTCCTGCCCCTCCCTCCCACCCTGAAGCCCCGTCCCTGCCCTCAACAACCGGTCCTCCTGCCCCCGCTGAGCCGCCGGGAGTCACGCCCCAGGTGCGGGCGGAGGACGACTCTGGTGGGGACACCAGGGACTCTGCTGCCACCACGGCTCCTGCCCCCCCTAGTCTGGGGAGGGGGCGCTCCCTCGGTTGGGAGGAAAAATCAGGGGGGCAAAAAGAAGGGCAAAGGCCCCGCCAAAAAGCCAACATCTCCTGTGGCTGGGGCCTCTCCTCCTCTCCCTCCATCCTCTCCCGCTATCCCTTCCACCAGCTCTGGGGGTGGCGGCGCCCCCAGGGCGTACGCCCAGGTGGCCGCGGGACCCCCGCCTGCCGCTGCTAAGACACCTGCCCTGACCGCCGCCTCCAGCACCATCCCAGGTGGCCAGGGCCCCTTCCCCACCCTTACCAGGAGGCATGGGGTCCGGTGCCTCCTGGTGCCTGCCTCGCCCCACGTGGAAACCTACGTGCGGGCGATGGCGCGGGTGGTGGGGCCCACGGCCATGGTGGCGGCCTCCCGTATGTATGGCAAGGTGGTCTTCTTCCTTGCCTCGGAGGCTGCCGCCCAGGAGGCGGTGGAGACGGGCCTGGTGGTGGGGGGCGTCCACGTCCCCGTGGAGCCCCTGGAGGACCTGGGCGTACAGGTGGTCTTGTCCTCCGTTCCGCCCTTCCTCCCCAATGCCGCCCTTCTGCCGTTCCTTGCCTCCCTGGGGAAGCCCCTCTCCACCATCAGCCCGCTTCCCCTCGGCTGCAAGGACCCCACCCTCCACCACGTCCTCTCGTTCCACCGGCAGGTACAGCTCCAGCTGCTGCAGGCGGTGGCGCGTGGCGGAGAGGCACTCGAGGGGTCATTTCTGGTGCCCCATCAAGGGGCCCAGTACCGGGTCCATTACACCACGGGGGAGGCCCGGTGCTACCTCTGCTGGGCGGCAGGGCACGTTTGGAGGGACTGCCCCCTGGCCCGGCAAGGAGGGAGGCCCGGGACCCCCGGGACCCAGGAGGGCGCCAGCCAGACCATCGGCGGCGCCCCCAGCAGCTGGCCGGTCCCTGTAGCCACCCCCCCTCTACCGGCAGTTGTCACCTGCGCTCGGGCCCAGGGGGCGCCCCCCCCGGCTCGCCCGGGCGAGCTGACGGGCCCCGCTGAGGCCCGGAGCAGTCCAGTGGGGCCTGTGGAGGGGTGGGAGCCAGGGCCGGCAGGGTCGGGCACCGGAGGGGGCATGCCCCGGGGGGAGGCCTCTCCTTCCCTTGCTACCCCAACTCTGCTTCCCCACACCCTGACTCCTGTCCTCTTGCCCCCTGCCTCTGCCCTCGCTGCCCGACCCTCCACTTTGGAGGGCTGGGTGCTCGTACTATTGTTTATTTATGCAAAAACATGTAATTGACATTACATAATTAAACCACAGTACAAACTTAAACTACATTAAAACCAACTTACTAATCTTCTATACACTACATTAAAATAAACTTTTAATAAAAACCATGTACCCAAGGTGACCCAAGGGGTCCACCCACTGCTCAGGACTCCCCTGATGGGGGGTCACACATTTAAACAAAGGAAGCCAAATGGAGATATCGAGCAAAGAGCTCCGGACAGGGCCCACTGCTCCCGGAAGGTATCTAGGGAGCCGGCGGATTCTGCCCAGAGGAACTCCGCCCGAATACGTGAACATATGGAGGAACAAAAATAAGCCCTACAATCGCAGTGCCCACCCTCAGCCAACCTTCTCTCCCTAGTACTATAAATGGCCACCTTGGCCAGGGCTAGGAGGAGGTTGACAAGGAGGTCCCGCGACCTCGTGGGCTTCCGAATAGGGTGTGCATAAATAAACAAGTGGGGAGAAAAATGCAACCAGAACCTCAACAAGAGGTTCTGAAGGAGCCGAAAAAGGGGCTGCAACCTGGCACACTCCAAGTAGGCGTGGGTCAGGGTTTCCCTCGCATCACAGAAAGGGCAGGTGTCCGGGCGAAGGGTAAACCGTGCCAAATATACGCCCATGCTCACGGCTCCGTGAAGGAGCTGCCACCCAATGTCCCCGACGGGCCGCGGGGTCAAGGTGGAATAAAGGCTGGCCCACTGGGGATCCTCGCCCTCTGCAGATGTCATTAGGTTCCGCCATTTAGTGTCTGGGCGGGACGCGAGAGCGTGGAAGTGGAAGGCATGGAGTATGAGGGTATATAAATGCTTTCTGGGCGCGGTTCGAAAGAGAACCGGCTGCAACTCAGACAACCGGCTCGGGGCATAAGGAGGGAGAGGCTGAAGGGCCTCTCGGGGCCGGGGCCCAATAGTGAGCACGGGAGGGCTTGAGCTGAAGGGAGGGCAAGGGGTACCCTCCTGCAAGACCTGCTCGAGGTAGGCCTGGGCGGCGGGGGGCAAGGCTGCCCTCACCTCCCGGAGTACGCGTTGGGGGGTCCGAAGGGTGGAGAGCCCCATGCGCTGGGCCAGCGTCCGAGGATCCACCCAGTCCCCCTGGTTATAGTCTAAAAGATCTCCGATCCTAGTGACTCCCGCCCGGACCAGCCCCCGTCGCACCGAGGGGGCCTCTGCCGCCTGCACACGCAGCTGGGGGTTGTGCAGCAGGGGCTCCGCTAGGAGGTTGTCTCCCTCGGTGACTGCAAGGGGTCTGGAGGCTGAGACCAGCCTCCAGGTTCGAAGGAGGTCCTGGTAGAAATCTGGCAGCTCGGAGAGGCTTTGTGGAAGGCCTCTCGGGTGAAGGAAAAAGAGCTGTCGGTCGTACCGGTACCCACGAAGGCGGCGGAGGAAGGCACGCCCTAAGTGGCACCATGTTGGACCATTCCCACCATAAAGGAGCCTCTGCAGGGCTTGGAGGTGGAAAGTGTGGACCTGGCTGCGGATGCAACACAGGCCCTGCCCCCCTTCCTTCAGGGGGAGACTCAGGATCCCTGCGGAGACCCAGTGCAGTCCCGGCCAAAAGAACTCCAGGGCCTTCTTCTGAAGATAGGCCAAGAAGCTCTGGGTCGGGACCAAGGTGCTGAGCCGATACCAGAGCATGGACAGGACTAGCTGGTTGAGCACCAGTGCCCTCCCTCGGAGGGAGAGACACCGGAGCAATCCCGCCCACTTTCACAGCCGCCCAGACACTCGGTCCTGCAGCTCTTGCCAATTCTCTACCGGGGAGGGGTGGGTAGCTGACAAATACACGCCCAGATAGAGCATCGGACCTGCGCTCCACCGGATGGTCTGCAGCGCAGGTGGGAGGGGGCCCGTCTGCCACCCCGCCCCTACCATGAGGCCTGAGCTCTTGGTCCAGTTGACCCGGGCGGAGGAGGCTGCCGAATAAACAGCCAGGCAAGCCTCCAACCGCACCAGGTCGCCCGGGTCCTGGATCGCGAGGAGTACATCATCAGCGTACGCTGACAGGACCAGCTTGAGTTCCGGCTCTCGGAGTACCAGTCCCGTCAGTTTCCGGCGGAGAAGACACAGGAAGGACTCAATGGCCAGGGCGTACAGTTGGCCAGACAGCGGGCAGCCTTGGCGGACCCCCCGCCCGAAGCTGGCCGGTTCAGTCAGAGTCCGGTTGAACTTCACCAGGCACTCCGCAGAGGTGTACAGCGCTCGGAGGAACCCCACAAACCGGGGTCCGAAGCCGAACGCTCGCAGAGTGCCCAGAAGATACCCGTGGTCTATCCTGTCAAACGCTTTCTCCTGGTCCAAGGACAGGAGGCCAAAGGACAGGCGATCCCTGCGCCCAAGCTCCAGGAGATCCCGGGCTAAATAAAGATTATCAAAGATGGTACGGCCTGGGATGGTGTAGGTCTGATCGGGATGGATCACGTCTCGCAGCACGGTCCTCAATCGCAGCGAGAGCGCTTTGGCTATGATTTTGTAATCCGTGCTAAGGAGCGAAATGGGACGCCAGTTCCGAAGGTCGCGGAGGTCCCCCTTCTTGGGTAGTAAGGTGAGCACGGCCCGCCTGCATGAGAGGGGGAGCTCTCCGTCAGTCACGGACTCGG
The DNA here is from genome assembly GCA_007922155.1 of Mesoclemmys tuberculata. Lineage (NCBI taxonomy): Eukaryota > Metazoa > Chordata > Testudines > Chelidae > Mesoclemmys > Mesoclemmys tuberculata. The sequence goes on along the minus strand of ML675603.1, from coordinate 109,432,958 downwards.
CCCAGACGGCGGCAAGGTCTGGGCCGAGGATGTCCCAGAAAGCGCGGTAGAATTCCACGGTCAGCCCGTCCATGCCCGGGGATTTGTTGGTGGGCATGAGGCGGACAGCTCCCGAGAGTTCGGTTAGGGTAAGAGGTAACTCCAACCGGTCCCGATCGCCTATGCCGATCGCGGGGAGTCCCTCCCAAAGCACCCGGCAGGCGGTAGCGTCAGTCGGGTCTGGTGAAAAAAGACTGGCGTAGAAGGCTCTAGCCCTTCCTCGCATTTCCACCGGGTCCGTGAGGGGGGTGCCGTCCTCCGCCAGGAGGCAGATGATGTGCTTTCGGGCCCCCTTCGTTTTCTCCAAGGTATAGAAGAAGCGGGATCCCCGGTCCATTTCCCGGAGGAGATGAATGCGGGATCGAACCAAGGCTCCCCGAGCCCGGAGAGCTTCGAGGGCTCGGAGCTCTTCCCGCTTCTCTCGGTGCACTTCGCAGAGGGACGCATCCTCGGGGTTAGCAGCGAGGCGCCTCTCCAACGCTAACACCTCTCGCTCCAACCGCTCCATCCCCGCGTCTCGCCGTCGGCTAGCCCCCCAAGTATGGTCGCGGCAGAAGAGCCGGGCGCGCACTTTCCCGACATCCCACCAGCGCCGTACCGTGGGGAAGGCGTGTCTTTGTTCCCGCCAGGCCAGCCAAAAGTCTCGAAAAGACACCACAAAGCCCGCGTCCTCTAGTAGGCTGTTATTAAAATGCCAATAGGCCGGCCCCGGCTTCTCTGCGGTGAAGGAGGCTGTTACGGTCACTAGATGATGATCCGAGAACGGGGCTATCTGGACGTCCGAGGAATAGGCTCGCGACAAATGGTGACGCGAAAGGTAAAGACGGTCTAGACGAGAGTGGCTCGATCGCTTTTCTCCCACCCGGACAAGGGTGAAGGTGACGGCGTCATTCTGGTGCTGGTCACGCCAGACATCCACCAGGGAGTGATAGTCTATGATCTCTCGAAGGACGGCTGCAGCAGCCGGGCAACTCTCAGCCCCTGTGCGGTCCCGCTCCTCGAGGGTGGTATTAAAATCCCCGCCCAGGACCAGGCATTCACAGGGGTCCAGGGTGCTAAGGAAGGCAAGTATTCGCTGAAAAAAACGAACCCGCTCTGAGCCTGCAATCGGGGCGTAGATATTAATAAGATTCAGTATCAGCCCCTCCACGCAGACTCGAAGGTGCAGCAGGCGGCCAGGTATGACGTCAGTGACTCCTAGCACCTCAGGCTGCAGAGCCGGGGAGAACAGGGTGGCCACCCCGCTTGCACGGGTTGAGAGGTGGCTGAAATACACCTGGTCTCCCCACTCAAGCCGCCAGCTTGCCTCGGCGGCTGGCTCTGTGTGGGTCTCCTGCAGGAACGTTACCGAGTATCCCCTCGCCCGAAGGAAGGAGAGCACCTGGCTCCTGCGGAGGTCCGTCTTGCAACCTCTGGTGTTTAGGGTGGCAAAGACGACGGGCATTATAAAGAGGGGGAGTTAAAAGGGAGCCTCGTGGTTGGGAGCGTCGCGAGTCCTCATAGGGCTACGCAGCAGTCCATGGTCGCCTCCATGGGCCTTCAGGGTGTTGTAGAAGGTGCGGGCTCGCTGGTATGCTGCGGCTTTTGGCCCGGACCCTTTTCCCCTCTTCATTAGGGTGTGTGCGACTTGGAGGAGCTGGTGGAAGTCCCTCCAACGGTGTAGAGCGAGTTCTACTCGGTTCTTGGAACCACGCGAGCTCTGAAGAAAAGCGTACAGTGCCTCTTCTGACACAACTGAGGAATCTTCCTTTGCCTCGGCTTCCATATCAGTGCCGTGGCTTGTCGAGGCTGAAGCGGGGGGGGGGAGTGTGTAAGGGTAAAAGCAGAAGTGGAGAGGGAAAGTGGGGTAAGAAGAACACGGGGTTGAAGGTTTACAGAGGAAAGGGAATTGGAAGTGGCGTCAGGTGGTTCAGAGCCATCAGTATCGAGCTCTGAAGAAGAATCATCTGAGCTGACACCCTCGAGGGTAGACCGAGGTTTCACAACCCCGGTCAGCGCCGCACAGTGTGCGGAATCCCTATCCTTATCAAGGAGGGTGGAGGGTGACTCCGTGCCACCATGTGTTGAGCCCTTCGTTTTAATCTCCTCCGAGAGGGACAAGAGCTCCCCCTCCGTTGCCACGAGGTCCTCCTTAGTGGCAAGCGAGGTGGCAGCACTGTCCGATGTCTCCGACTGGGCTTGAGCCAGGAGCTCAGTGGGAGACTCCACTTGAGCCGTCCTCTCCCCAGCTCCAGATGATTCAGAGCTATCAATGTCGAGCTCCTGGGAGGAATCATCTGGGCCAGCGCCCTCGAGGGTGGACAGAGGCTTCGCAGCCTCGGCCGACGCCTCACAGGGTGCGGAATCTATGTCCTGATTAAGGAGGATGGAGGATGCCTCAGTGCCACCATGTGCTGAGCCCTCCATTCGGAGGGAGATCTCCTCCTCCTCCTGGCGGACTGGAAGGAGACCCAAGGCATCGGTCTCTTCCGAGAGGGACGAGAACTCCCTCTCCGCTGCCACGAGGTCCCCCTCAGTGGCGAGCGAGAGGGCAGCATCGTCCGTTATCTCCATCTGGGATCGGGCTGAGGACTCAGTGGAAGGCTCAACTTGAGCAGTCCGCCTCTTAACCTTTTCAGGTTCCCCTTCCCCCTCAGCAGTGAGGGGGGCGGGGGACTGAGGGTCAGCCTTGCGTTTGCTGCGTCTGCGTTGCACAAGCTCCCAGTCCCCCGAAGTGGAAGGCTCGGTAGCAAGGGCAGAGCAAGGGGGCAGCAGCGCAAGGGTCAGGTCTCGGAGGGTAGGAGGTGAGTTCACTGGTGGAAGAGGAATCTCGTTCCAGGGTGAACCCCCCTCTGTGCCCGGCAGTGGTGGCCCTGGTCCTTCCTCCCCAGCGGGTCCGGTTGGACCTTTCTGGGTGTCGGGGGGTGGATTGGGGGCGGCCACAGAGCTCGAATGGCTGAGGGGGCGGCTACCGTTGGCCCGGTCGAGGCCTTCCTGGGCCTCGGGGGGCTCGGGCCTCCCCTCCTGCCGGGCCCGGGGGCAGTCCCTCCGGGTGTGCCCCGTCGCTCGGCAGGAGAAACAGCGGGCCTCTCCTGTCGAGTAGTAAACTCGGTAGTAGGCCCCTTGGTAAGGTACTGAGAAGGACCCCTCCAACGCCCCTCCACTCCGGACCGTCGGCAGTAGCTGGAGCTGCACCTGCCGGCGGAAGGAGAGGACGTGGCGAAGGTTGGGGTCCTTGCAGCTGAGGGGAAGCGGCCGGATGGTGGAGATAGGCTTCCCCAAGGTATTGAGGAGTGGCAGGAGGGCGGCGTTGGGGAGGAAAGGCGGAACGGAGGTAAGGACCACCCGTACGCCTAAGTCCTCCAGAGGCTCCACGGGGACGTGGGTGCCCCCCACTGCTAGGCCCCTCTCAACTGCCTCCTGAGCAGCCGTCTCAGATGCTAGGAAGAACACCACCTTCCCGTACATCTTCGAGGAGGCTACTATGGCTTTGGACCCCACCACTCGTGATAACGCCCGCACGTAGGTTTCCACGTGGGGCGAAGCGGGTGTCAGGGAGCAGCGGACCCCATGCTTCCTAGTGAGGGTCGGGAAGGGGCCCCGGCCCTCAGGGACCGTGCTGGAAGCAGCGGTCCGGTCAGATGACGGGGCGGCGGGCGTTGAGCCTGCAGCCACTCGGGCATATGTCTTGGGGGCGGCACCGCCCCCAGAGCTAGTAGAAGGAATGGCAAGGAGGGGCCGAGTGGGGTGGGGAGGGCGCTTCACCACAGAAGGCGCCGCCTTCTTGGCGGGACCTTTGCCCTTCCCTCCCCCACTCCGGCCCTTCCCCCCGGCCGCGGGCTTACCCCCTGGATCAGGGGGATCAGTCTCCATGGTCACAGCGAGGTCCCGGGAGTCCTCTTTCGAGGTACTTGCCGCTGATGTCTCGGGGCCAGCACCTGGGGAGAGGTCAGCACCTAGGCTGAGGTTCTCAGGCAGGAGCAAGGTCCCGAGGCTTTGGGAAGAGGCAGGAACGTCCAGGAGGACGTTCGCAGCTGCCATCTTGGAGGGGGTGGGGTGAGCTCAGCAATCGGATAGGGGGGGTCGGGGGTGCAGAGGAGGGGGCAGAGAACTACTCTACACCTCTTGGCTGTGGGGTCATCAGCCTAAATTGGAAGCTGGCTCCTTGGCTGCACCCAGGGGGCAGACCTGGAACCGGGGGGGGAAAAGAAAAAAAAGAAAGATGGCGACCGGAGCAGCTCTCCGGATGGGAGGGGGAAGCAAGCTCTGCTGGAGCAAGGTGGAGGCAAAAAAGGAGGGGTTAAGAATAAAAAAAATCCGCTCGGCTGCAAACTGTAGCCGAGACAGAGGAAAAAAAATTGGTGACCTTGAGGAGAGAGTGAAAAATAAACAATCTCTCAAAGCGTCAGGCTGGAGAAGGCAGATGGGGGGGCGATTGAAAACGGGTGGGGGAAGGGAACTGGAAGAGAAACACGGCCTGGGGGGACAGCGGGGGGGGTGGGCTTCGGGGGGCTGGAAACAAGGCTAGGGAGGCTTAGCAGCAAGCTGCTAGAGCCGGACGGGACAGGGAACCACCAAACTCAGGAATTAGACTGGGGGAGGGGAACCGGGCTTAAGAGGAAGAAGGAGCAGTGAGACGGGGGGGGCAGACCAACGGGCGGTTAACCAAAAAGGGGGGGGGAAGCTGCGGGGAGGAGGGCGAGGAAAGGTGGGGAAGGGTAAGAGGGACCCTAAGACGGGGTGCTAAAGAGGGAGGGGGCAGCGGGGGAGGGAAAAAAGGGAAGGTTACTCACAGCAGTAGCGGGAGGAAGCAAAAGCAGCTGGGTGCTCGTGCAGTGGAGGCGGGGCATGTGCAAGGCCGGAGCCCAGCCCCCCCTCCGGCCAATGGCCGAGGGGAGCGAGAGCCCCTGTAAGGCCAAGCGGAGGGGGGCTCCTGAGGCTAGGCCTGCCGCCGCGCCCCCTGCCGGAGCCCAGCGGGTGGCCCCGACGGAGGAAGTCGTGGTGGCAGACGTGGGCAATACCATCGCCCCCCCTGGAGTCCCCACTAGAAGAGTCCTCACCCGGAGCCTCCCCAGCCCCAATGCCACCTAAACCCCCCGTTGGTGCCGGAGAGGCCCTCGGGGTGGCAGGGGGGGCCTTCTTCTCCTCCTTAATGGAGGAGATTGACTCCCTGGGGTTCACCCCGGCCTGCCCGGGAGAGGATGACCCCGCCCCCTGTATGGGGGGCCTAGGGCAGGACGTCCCCGAACTCCTTTTCCTCTCTCCCTCCCTCCTGTCCTCAGTTGCCTCCCCTGCCCCCACCATCGAGGCCCCCCTCAGCGTCTCTACCTTCCATGCTGGGGAGGTGGGGCCCATCGCCGCAGCCCCCGAAGAGCCGGCAGGGGCTGAAGAGCTAAGCCCTGGGCCACCAGATGCCCCGCCCCTGGTTCTGGGCCTGCTGGCCTCCCTCCCCCCCCTGAAATCTGCTTAGCTGCCCCCTCATGGGGCACTAAAACGGGGGGTGCTGTGACCCCAGAGTCAGGCCCCCCAGATAACACTCAACCCATCCCCCCCTCCCCTCAGCTCCCGGCCCCAGCCAAGAGGCTGCACACACCGCTGACACGGCCGTCCTGGCTGAGGACTCCACTCCCAAGTCTGACCCTGACCCCCTTCCTGCTCCTCCCCCCGACCCCTCCCTTACCCCAACTCCTGATCCCTCCCCCGCTCTCAACCTCTCCCCTGCCCTCACCCCTCCCATCCCCGCACCTTCTCCCCCCCACCCTTCTGCCTATACATCTGCCGCCCCTGGGGTTGTCTCCTTCCCCCTAAGGAGCTCTCAGGAGGCAGCTTTTGCCTTTAGCACTCCCAGCCCACTCGGGGCTGCTGTCTTCCCTCAGCCGCTGCCGTCCCCCCCGGCCCCTGTCCCACCCTGTCCTGCGGGTGCCGAGCCGGAGGACGACCCCTCCGTGGCGCTGCGTGAGGAGCTGCGCACCTTTCTCTGGGACACGGGTGGTGCCCGGAACCGGGTGCAGCTCGCTCTGCAGCGCTGCGGGGACTTCCACCGCGTCCTCCGGGCCGTGAGGGCCATTATGAAGGAGGGGAAAGGGGCCGGGCGGCAGAGCGCGGCGGCCTACCAACGGGCCCGCAGCTTTCGTGATGCCCTTAAAATCCATGGCACCGGCCACGGGCTGCTGCGGAGCCCGACGAGGACCGCTAGCGCTCCTGCCCACCAGGATCCACCCCAGCCCTCCTCGTAATGCCTTTCACCATCTGTACATTAAACACGAGGGGCTGCAGGACGGGTCTCCGCAGGAACCAGGTGCTCTCCTTCCTTCGGGAGGGGGGGGTACTCTGTAGCGTTCCTGCAGGAGACCCACACGGACCCGGCCGCCGAGGCCAGCTGGCGGCTGGAGTGGGGAGACGGGGTGCACTTTAGTCATCTCTCCGCCCGCACAGGCGGAGTGGCCACCCTGTTCTCCCCTGACCTGCAGCCCGAGGTGCTGGGAATTGCCGAGGTCGTGCTGGGCCGCCTGCTGCACCTCCGGGTCTGCGTGGAGGGGCTGGCGTTGAATCTCGTCAACGTCTACGCCCCGACCGCGGGCCCGGAGCGGGTGCGGTTCTTCCAGCAGGCGGCTGCCTTCCTCGGCACACTGGATCCGCAAGAATGCCTGGTCCTGGGCGGGGATTTTAACACCACCCTCGAAGAGCGGGACCGCACGGGGACCGAGCTGTGCCCGGCCGCCAGGGACGTCCTCAGGGAGATCGTCGACCATCACTCCCTGGTGGACGTCTGGCGCGACCACCACCCGGACGACGACGTCACCTTTACTTTTGTCCAGGTGGGGGAAGATCGGTCGCGCCACTCCCGGTTGCACCATATTTGCATTTCTAGGCACCACCTTGCACGGGCCCACTCCTCTAGCGTCCGGCCGGCCCCGTTCTTGGATCACCACATGGTGACCGTGACGGCCTCTCTCACTGCGGAGAGGCCGGGGCCGGCCTACTGGCATTTTAACAACAGCCTGCTGGAGGACGTGGGCTTCGTGGCGTCCTTCCGGGAGTTCTGGCTGGCCTGGCGGGGGCAGAGGGGCGCCTTTCCCTCGGCGCGGCGATGGTGGGACGTGGGGAAGGTGCGCGCCCGGCTCTTCTGCCGTGACTACACTCGGGGGGCCAGCCGGCGGCGGGATGTGGGGATAGAGCAGTTGGAGCGGGAGGTCTTGGAGCTGGAGAGGCGACTGGCCGCCAGCCCCGATGATCCGTCCCTCTGCGGAGCGTGCCAGCAGAAGCGGGAGGAGCTTAGAGCCCTCGAGGACCTTCGAGCCCGAGGTGCCTTTGTCCGGTCCCGCATCCGTCTCTTTCGGGAGATGGATCGCGGCTCCCGCTTCTTCTACGCCCTGGAGAAAAAGAGGGGGGCCCGGAAGCATGTCATCTGCCTCCTGGCTGCTGACGGCACCCCCCTCACGGACCCAGAGGAGATGCGTGGAAGGGCCAGGGCCTTCTACGCAGACCTTTTCTCCCCGGAGCCGACTGATGTCGCCGCCTGCAGGGTGCTCTGGAACGAACTTCCCGCGGTCAGCACGGGCGACCGGGACCGGCTGGAGAAACCTCTCACTCTGGCCGAGTTCTCAGAAGCCCTCCGCCTCATGCCCACCAATAAATCCCCGGGCATGGACGGGCTGACTGCGGAGTTCTACCACGTGTTTTGGGACGTCCTCGGCCCGGACCTCGTCACCGTCTGGGCCGAGTCCGAGGTTAGCGGAGTGCTCCCCCTGTCGTGCAGGCGAGCAGTGCTCACCCTCCTGCCGAAGAAGGGGGACCTCCACGACCTCCGGAACTGGCGTCCCCTCTCGCTCCTCGGCACGGACTACAAAATAGTGGCTAGGGCCATCTCGCTGCGGCTGAAGTCCGTGCTGCAGGACGTGGTCCACCCCGACCAGACCTACACCGTCCCGGGCCGCACCATCTTCAATAATCTGTATTTGGTCCGGGACCTCTTAGAACTTGCATGTAGGGATAGTCTGTCGTTCGCCCTCCTGTCCCTGGACCAGGAGAAGGCGTTCGACCGGATGGACCACGGGTATCTCCTGGGCACCCTGCAGGCGTTCGGCTTCGGACCCCGTTTTGTGGGATTTCTCCGGGTGATGTACGCCTCCGCAGAGTGCTTGGTCAAGCTCAACTGGACCCTGACCGAACCGGTCAGCTTCGGGCGAGGAGTACGCCAAGGCTGTCCGCTGTCCGGCCAGCTGTACGCTCTGGCCATTGAGCCCTTTCTCCGTCTCCTCCGCCGGAGGCTGACGGGCTTGGTGCTCCGTGAGCCAGAGCTGAGGCTGGTGCTGTCGGCGTACGCCGATGACGTGCTCCTCGTGGTCCAGGACCCGGGCGACCTGGTGAGGCTGGAGGCCTGCCTGGCCGTCTACTCGGCAGCCTCCTCCTCCCGGTTCAACTGGGCCAAGAGCTCTGCCCTGACGGTAGGGGCCGGGTGGCGGGCGAGCTCCCTCCCACCTGCACTTCAAGCCATCCGGTGGAGCACGGGTCCGCTCTTCTATCTGGGCGTTTACTTCTCCGCCACCCATCCCTCCCTTGCGGAGAACTGGCAGGATTTGGAGGGCAGGGTGTCTGAGTGGCTGCGGAGATGGACAGGACTGCTCCGGTGCCTCTCCCTGCAGGGGAGGGCACCGGTGGTCAACCAGCCGGTCCTGTCCATGCTCTGGCACCGGCTCAACGCCCTGATCTCGACCCCGAGTTTCCTGGCCTACCTCCAGAAGACAGGTCTGGAGTTCTTTTGGCCAGGACTGCACTGGGTCTCTGCAGGGATTCTGAGTCTTCCCCTGGAGGAGGGTGGGCAGGGCCTGTGCTGCATTCGCAGCCAGGTCCACAACTTCTGCCTCCAGGCCCTGCAGAGACTCCTCTATGGTGCAGGTAGTCTGGCGTGGAGCCACTTGGCGCATGCCTTCATCCGCCGCTTCTAAGGGCTCCGATACAATTGGCAGGTCTTCTTCACCCGAGAGGTCTTCCGTGAGACCTCTTTGAGCTGCCAGTCTTCTACCAGGACTCCTCCGGACCTGGAGGCTGGTCTCGGCCTCCAGGCCCCTTGCAGTCACCAAGGGAGAGGATATCCTTGCGGAGTTCCTGCTACACAACCCCCAGCTGCGTGTGCAGGCGGCGGAGACCCCCTCGGTACGATGGAGGTTGGTGCTGGCAGGTATCACCAGGATCGGAGACCTCCTGGACTATGCCTGGGGGGACTGGGTGGATCCCCATGCGCTGGCTTGGCGCATGGGGCTCCCCACCCTTCAAACTCCCCGTCGCGTACTCCAGGAGGTGAGGGCAGCCTTGCCCCCTGCTGCTCAGGCTTACCTCAAACAGGTCCTGCGAGAGGGTGCTCCCCGGCCCCCCCCCCGCCCCCGCCCCCATGAGCCCCCCCAGCCTCTCCACCCCCATGCACCGAGCCGGCTGCACAACTTGCAGCCGGTCCTTTCTCAAACCGCGCCCAGGCACCATCTGTACACGCTTGTGCTTCACACTCATCATTTCCTCACCCTCCTGTCCCTCCCAGACACCAAATGGCGGGACCTAATGCCACCTGTGGAGGGTGAGGACCTCCGGTGGGCCAGCGTGTACGCCACCTTAACCCCACGGCCCGCTGGGGATATCAGTTGGTGGCTCCTTCATGGAGCCTTGAGTACAGGTTTGTACCTGGCGTAGTTCACCCCTTGCCCCGACACTTGCCCCTTTTGCGGCGTGAGGGAGACCCTGGCGCACGCCTACCTGGAGTGTGCAAGGCTACAGCCCCTGTTCCGGCTCCTCCAGAACCTCCTGTTGAGGTTCTGGCTGCATTTTTCCCCTCACCTGTTTATTTATGCACACCCCATCCGGAGCCCCACGAAGTTGCAGGACCTCCTCTTCAACCTCCTCCTGGCCCTGGCCAAAGTGGCCATCTACAAGACCAGGGAGAGGAGGTTGGCTGAGGGGGTGCTTATGCCCACCTCCCGGTTTACAAATAGGAGAACTTTCCTACTGCCCTCTGCCCTTGCCACAGTGTTCATTATTCTGTTTCATAATTTATCTTTACTTGACAACTGTGTGCAAATTTTGTAATAATGATTTTCATGGATCATTTCTGCATGCAAAGTACAAGATAATATCCATGTATTTATGATTGTAGAAAAATTGTGTTCAAACATTTCAATTTTTATATAGATAGCTGTTTCTTATTAATATATTAAATTATTTCATAAGTTAATTATTTTTTCACTGGGAGGGTGGTGAAGCACTCGAATGGGTTATCTAGGGAGGTGGTGGAATCTCCATCCTTAGATGTTTTTAAGGTATGGCTTGACAAAGCCCTGGCTGGGATGATTTAGTTGGGGTTGGTCTTGCTTTGAGCAGGGGGTTGGACTAGATGACCTCCTGAGGTCCCTTCCAACCCTAATCTTCTATGATTCTATTTAGCATCTAAAAACCATACATCTTTGCTTGTTTATAGAAAACATTTTCCTTTTCCTTTACTTATCTATTTATAAATATATTGGGAAGCAGTGACCCTCAAAACATGAGTTTCTAGTGCAACACTGTAGCCAAAAGGGCTAATGCAATCTTCAGATGCATAAAAAGGTGAATGTTGAGCAGATGGAGAGAGGTTATTTTACCTCTGCATGTGGCACAGGAACCATCACTACTGGAATTCTGTGTCCAGTGCTGGTGCACAATTCAAGAAAGATGCTGATACACTGAAGAGGGATTCAGAGAAGTTCCATGAGAAAGTCTAAAGGATTAGAAAACACTTTATACAGTGATAGACTCAAGGAGCTCAATCTATTTAGGTTACCAAAGAGAAGGTTAAAGGATAACTTGATCACAGTCTACAAATACCAACATGGAGTATAAATATTTGATAATGGGCTCTTCAGTCTAGCACACAATTGTATAATACGATCCAATACCTGGAAGTTGAAGTTAGACAAATACAGATTGGAAATAAGGTGTAAATTTTTTACAGTGAGGGTAGATAATGATTGGAAAAATTAACCAAGGGTTGTGGTGAGTTCTCTATCACTGACCATTTTTAAATCAAGACTGATTTCCTTTTTTCGGATGTGCTCTAGTTCAAACAGGATTTATTCTGGGGAAGTTCTATGGCCTGTTTTTTACAGGAGGTGAGACTAGATGATCTCAGTGGTCCCTACTGGCCTTGGAATCTATGAAAATTTCTGTCAATGAAGTTGTCTAAAGGTATGCCACTGTGCATGCACACAGCCACTCCAAGAAGATTCACAAACTAGGTTTTCCCCCACTATTCTCACTTCAATAGGCATTCTCAGAGGCTGCCTAACAGATTGGGCCCTACACAAAAATGCAGCTGGAGAAACTTCCTGATAGCTTTTATCACAGTGGTTAGAGCCAGAATGTTGGAAACCGAAGTTCAAATTGCTCTTCTGCCTTTTGTGAGCAGGGATTTGATCTCACATCTCCCACCTCTTAGGAGAGTGCCCTAAGCACTTGGCTGTGGCTCTCTCAAGCATGCCTTTTGAATCTGTTTGTATAAATAATTAAATATTCATTGGAACAGCAATTTGAACCTAGATCTCCCACATCCATAGCGAGTCCCCTACCGCTGGACTATAGAGCAGCTCTCATTCTTTCTTTGGTTTAGTAGTGCTGTAAGGCTGAGTCTGCAGATCTAGCTCCAAATATTGAATTTCATGACAAAGTTTGTTTGACAAGATCTATTTTATATAAAACCACATTTACTAGCATTAATCATGTTATCATCCTTAAGTCTTTACTGATGATGTGTCTTTCCCTGATTTTCCCCAGGACTGATGTCAAGCTAACAGGCCTAGAATGCATTGTTTCATTCCATTTACCCTTAAGAAATATAAGCACAATATTAGCTTTTTTTGCAGTCCTCTGGAACTTCTCCAATGTTCCAACATTTGTTAAAAATCAACTTTAATGATTTAGAGAGCTTTTAATAGTCCTGGGTTCAAGTTACTGAATATTGCCAAATGTTTAACTTTAATAGTTACTGTTCACCATTCTCCCTAGTTACTGATAGACTAGAAAGCATTTCATTGTCACTGGAAGACGTGAATAGTCATTCTGCTTCCTTCAAAATACAGAATAAAAATATTTATGGAACAGTTCTGATTTTACAACATCATATGTTGCCATTCTTTTCTATTTTGAGACCTATACCACTGTGGAAATTTCATTTGTCCCTGTTATATACCAAAGAATTCCTTCTGATTGTATTTAATGCTACTGGGAATAAATATTTCATTGATAACTAGCTTCCTTTACCAATAGTGTGCATTTTCTTACTGGAAATCTGTACTCATCGCTATTTTATTCATTTGTTAAATATTAACAAATTTAATGATGTTAATGGGTTATTGCTGCTTTCACTTCCTCTCTTTACCAGAATCCTCCTTCTCTGATTGCAGGTGGGGGGACGTTGGAACTGTATTATCTCATTTATCTGCATGCACACTAACTGACCTTCATTGTGTTAGGGACAGCTGTATTGCCTACTGCACAAATTACATCCAGCAAATTGCTCCCTCTGTCATATAAGAAGAGATGCATCTGCCCAGAAAGAAATAAAGATGCATAACTTCTGTGTTATGTGGTTGTACAAGTCATCTAATCTTGCTGTAGGGGGTTATATTAATCTGGCAGCATACATGATAATGCTGTACACAATGTAGCATCTTACTGATAAGCAAACCAATTTCAAGATAAACCCTTCATTAAGAATGTAAACTATGTACAGAAATGAAATCAGATATAACTTCCTACTATTCTTTAGCTATAGCCTGAGACTGACTTGTCCTGGGCTCTTTTGTTTTTCTGTCCCACCATGCAGCATCTTACAGGAACAACAAACAAGTTGCATAAAGAGCATACAGGACATGGGGCATCTCAATGTTTCCTGGGGCACTTACTCTGAAAAATACTTTCCCTTGTTTAGATACTTTTCTATAGTTTCCTGACTGAAGTAAGACTCAGCTTAATATAACTAAAAGAATAACAAATACAATAGCTAACTCAGCAAGCCTCCATGTTGTTTTAACACAATGTTAACATGTCTTGATCAGTCTTTTAAGGCATTTCAGCAACCTTCCTGATCTGCTGTATTCAAACTCCTCCTTTATGCAAGTCCTTGGGGAACAGTTTCATAAGTCTCATTATTAGGTGAATTATTTTCAGCTTGCATATCTTCTGTCACTTCATTCGTCTCTGCAAAATTCTCAAGTATCTTAAGCAGATGCTTAAAATTCCTTCGTAAAATTTTGCCTTCCTCTGTCATCACTGAATATGATTTCTTTGGCATACAGCACATGATGCAACAAATATATTCCAGATCGTCAGGTGGTGTATTGATAGATGGAGCATATGCTCTTGAGTGCGCGTCTGCCATTACTTAAGTGGTATCTGGGCTGGAACTCCAAGATCACATTGCACTTCTGATTTTCAAATGTAGTCACTGATTTTCAAATGTAGCTTAGAATCATAGAATATTAGAGTTGGAAGGGACCTCAGGAGGTCATCTAGTCCAACCCCCTGCTCAAAGCAGGACTACCCTCAGCTAAATAATCCCAGCTAGGGTTTTGTCAAGCCGCAGCCTAAAAACCTTTCCATATCCCTTTTTGTGTATTGCAATCAGTTGTTTGTGGTCAGTTTCTGCTTTGAAGATACGACCACAGAAAAAGTTGTGAAATCTTGTAAATCCACATGCCAGATCTAATGTCTCTTTTTCAATGTGCACATACCTCTTCTCTGGGGCTTTCAGAACCCTTGAGGCACATGAACCTGACAACCAATCAGTTACATGACATTGTAATAATAAGTGGGAATGGTCTCTTTTTATGTTTTTTAAGTTCCTTTGGGTCCATGCACAGCCATAGTCCCCCTTTTATCTACAATTACCAAGGAGTATTTTGAGTTATCTTAACGAGACCAAGGATCTCCCATTATTCAGGAAACGAGTGAGAAGCATGAGTCATGATTACCTCATCCTAATACTCCTGCCTCTTAAGAGTCTGGGTCTTCTCTCTATTTAATAAATACTCTTTTTCTTGATGATTCTTGTACTCTAAAATCTGAGTATGCATGTGGATTATAGAGCACTTTGAGATATCAGCTCTTAAACCAGAATCTTTGCTTTCAGGGCATGACTTCCAGAAGGAATCCCAACAGAATGCAGGTGAAGAATAATTAATGTGGACATCACACATTTCTCAGAAAGCTGCCAAGGGCAGACCTTGAACTCACAGTAGACAGGTACCACTTAGGTACAACGGCCACAGAATGTCACCTTGAGCCACCCACTTATTATGTCACATTACTTGCAAACACTTTGGCTTGCAGTACAGCCCAGTCCTGTTGCAAATCTCAGCTATCTGGCTCAAGCTACATTGTAAAACTAACGTTTACTCTGAATAACTGTTAAAAAAGCAGTAAGTCTTGGACACTAGCTACAGTTAACTCTGAGCACGATATCAGTTTGGGAAAAATCAGAGCCACAGAGTACGCCCCAGGTGTGCACCAGAAATAGTAAGAACCATAAAATGTTTATTTCACAGGACTATTTTTTTTAGTGAGAAGGATGCTGTATCTTGGAACCCCTTCCAAAAACAACTTCAAACTTGAGCTATTAATCCTACCCTGGATTTCACGAGACACAGCAGTTTTCAAGACACTATATAAATAGGATGATTTTACAGCTCTTAGAAATAAAGATCAGTTATTAAACAGTAAACTAATCTCAACTTTAATTTTGGTGGTGCCATTGGCCCAGTATAATGGTTACAAACTAATATGGGAAGTCTACATTGCATCTGGGAGTTGTGGAGCTGGAATCACATAATGGCGTCTGCATACAGACCCCTATGCAGGATAAGGAAGTGACCTGGGGAGGGTTGACTCAGCAACATGAACTGCACATATGTCACCTTATAAGGGAATGGCATAGGTTTAAGCCATATCATCCTATAGGAATACGACAAAGGTGTAAAGGCACTGGTGCATAGTCAGCAAGTGCACAGCAATGTGTAGGCCTCTGGTTGGCCAGAAGCCAAGGGTAACCTTAAAAGGTTATGCAGCAAATGCTAGCCAATGGTCACCGAGACATAGCAAACTGTTGCATGTGGAAAACTATAAAACCTAGATGCCAAGTAACAGTAGCCAGAGAGGAAAAGGAATTGCCTAACACCCAGTATTCCAAGCGTGTTAGTTCAGTTGGCTGACGCATTCTCACTAGCCTGCTTCGCCACGGATTGATCACCCGAAGCAACTCTCTCCCGTCTGCAGAATCCAAAGCAAGCGGTCGTTTAAGTTTGGCCAACATGATTTGTTATTGCTTAAGCTTAGTAAGTCTGAATTAATTGTTTCTTGTTGTCTGTCTTGTAAACCTTCTGGAGGAACTCCATAACCGGGCACCCTAGTGTCACAAAAGTGACAGCCGTGCATTGATCCTGTGAGATCATTAACGGAAAAGTCTTGGGTGGTGAATTTTGTCCTTCGCGCACGGAGTTCCTCCTCCTTTGCTATCGTCTGTTAAAAATAAAGAATTTATTGGTTAAGAAAAATAAGTCTCGCTGCTACCTCTTTGACCTCCCGTATCGTGTAAATTGAACCTTATTTGGTACCCATTGGTTCCAACTTAACAGGAGTTAGCCTTCATCTGAGGTACACAGCCTTGTACTAATGGGGCTTGTGCTAGCATTCTAAAAATAGCTGTGTAGCCATTGAGAAAAGTTCCAGAAACTTCAAAAACAGACTTCAAAGAGAAACTGCAGAGCTCGAACTGATCTGCAAACTTGACACAATCAGACTGGGTCTGAATAGGGACTTGGAATGCTACAGGACTCTGTTGTTTTTGTATCACCATTGTGGCTCAGGCTGGAGCTCAAGCTCTGAAGCCAGGGGCAGGGTTTGAGAGCCTGAGTCGCAGTATCAAAGCAGTGTCTGCACAGGTATTTTTAGATCACTAGCGTGAGTCTGTGGACCCAGGCTAGGAGGCTTACTCCCAGATGCAGTGTAGAAATGCCAACAGGCAGGGTTCCATGGACCACATTTAAAATGCTTTAATAATGGTATGACTATTTCATGGTGTCGCTACATGGCAAAGTCAAGGTTGGCTGAGTGCCTGAAATGTGTATTTCCGTAACTTAATATATTCAAATTTCTTTTAAGTGTAACTAAGTCCTGTAGATTGAAATACAAAACAACAGGGACAAACAGAACTGGATAAGAGTGGGGAAAGTATTTATGTGGCTAATTTGCATGTAAATGAACATGAGCCAAAAAAAACCCTTTTTGTATTCACATCAGCAACAGTGCAAATAGGAACATGATTTGTGCTGCATTCTCTATCACATTGTCTCATGCCAGTTACAGACACAATGCTTAGTTGTTTCCCCACACACTCCATCCACAAGCATATTACAATGGTGTAGAAAAACAGACAGAAAACATGGCAATACAAAAACTATTTCCAAACTATGGACCACATTTGCTTTGGAACTTGGGGGTTGCTTCGAGTGGCCCGCTCCGTGGCCAGGTGGGTTTTGGTGCTGTCTTTTCCTGTAATTTCTGTCCCTCTTACAGCTGAAGTCCTGCCTTTGTGGAGGGTGGTAGAACCACGGCAACTTCTCAGATTTAAAATCTCTCCATTGGGGTGCTGGAGTACGACTTGAGGGTAGCCCTTGAAACTGTGTCATTTCGAGTCCATTTGGTAGGAAAACAAGGACTGTCCCTCAAATGACAGGTCTTGGATCGTTTGTTCCACCTTCTGGGGGAGGCTCAAGGACTACAGGCACGAGCTACGTTACATTGCCACCCCCAAGGCTATATATCGGGCTATAGCACTGGCCGCATCTAGTGCCCCTTGAAGAGATGGCCTTTGCTGTGGCCTTGTCCTCCTCCACGAGGGCGATAAATTCTTTTTTGAACGGGAGGGATGGACACTGTAAACTTTAACATAGACCCCAAGGTGTTGAATGAGTATTTACTCAGTACCACCTGCTGATTTGCTAACTGGAATTGGAGGCCGTCGGAGGAGTACACCTTCCTGCCAAATAGTCCTATCTTTTTTTGCCTCCTTGGCCTTAGGTGTAGGTCCTTGGTTCCTCTGTCTCTCCCTTTTGTTTGCTGCCACTATCACCAGAGACCCCATAGGAGATAGGTATACAGGTACTCATAGTTCTTTGTGAGGACAAAATATTTTCATTCCACCTTCTTTGTGGTTGGGTGAAATCAAGGCTAGGGTCTGCCACAATGATTTACGTCTGATAGATTGTTTTAATTAGAGGTAGGGCTACCCTTGCTAGGCCAACGGGGGCTAGCATGTCTATTATTGGGTTTGCCCCTCCTTCAGAGATCTCCTCAACTTGGAGCCCCAGGTTTTGGGCAACTGGATGAAGGAGATCCTGGTGGGCTCTGCTATCCTCTACTGTCATTGCTGGAGAGGCGCCAGTGACTGCCTCATCTGGTGAGGAAGATGATTACTCCTTTATCAGGACAGTCTCCTTTCCCTCTGCACCTGAAGGGCCTTGCGGCACCAGTTGTTCTAGCTTGGTGCTGTGGTCTGCGGTGCTGGCCCTGGTACGGGGCTCAGCGCCATATTCGGTGCCAATATCTGGGCTGGCATCATAGTCAGTGCCAGTGCTGATGTCTGGCTGTGAAGTCATCTCCGACCGGAGCTGGTGTCTGCTCCCTGAGGCCACTGAGAAGGGACACCCCAACTGAGGATCCTGGGCTTGATGGAAGGCCTACAGGGTCTAGAACAGCCATTGAGCAGGTATCTGCTGCTGTGGTGGCCATGGCATGGAGTAGGGGTGGGCGGTCTCCTGGCTCCAGTATCTCCCCCTTTCTCAGTACTGGATTCTCTTGGACGTATATGACTCCACCTCTGAGTCAGAGCTTGATCGTTTGCTCTTGGGGGACTAGGGTAGGTGCAATGCCTCCTGGTGTCAGTGATGGGTGCCGCGGTGATGGCTGTCATGGCATCCTAGCGGGATACCCCTTGGTTGGTACTGTATGATTCCTCAATATCAGGGCCTCTACTTCAGATGCCCTTTCATGGGGTCTACAGAGGCTGCGCAGAGATCTCGATAAGTTCCCTAGCAGTCTCAAACTCCTCTGGGGTGGAGGAGTTTGGAGTTCCTCCTTCTCCAACTCCCTAGTGGGGGAGTTTGGATGCCCTTGACTCGACGCACCCCTGACCAGGGCTGGAGGCAATGGTGCTGCAACCGCCAGGGCAGTGCCAAGTGGCCTGGCACGAGTAGCACTCCAGTCGTGCTCTTATGCCCTCATGGTTTGGGTATTGGTGAGCAATCTTTGTCCGACGTCTTCTGTTTTTTCCTTGGCATGGGGGAGTGTGAGTGGTGCTGTGCTCTTGAGATGTCCCTCAGTGCTGGGGGTTCCCAGATGGAAGCTGGTATACTCCGTAACAAAGTCGATGTGCTTGGCACCAGCTCTGATTGGCTCAGAGACGGTCAAAGGGCCGCCCCATAACTATAAGCTTTAAACATTGACTTCTGTCTTTTTGTGTTCAGGGACAAAAATTTCTGCAAATTTTGCAGCAGTCCCTCAGGTGCATTTCTCCTCAGGAGACAAGTGGAGTGCAGGTCAGTCTTAGGCTTTTTGCAAGCCCCACAAGGTTTGAATCCAGGGGACCAAAGCATGCCCTAGCCCCTGGGAAGAGAAGGGAGGGAAAAATCCACTAAGGGGATCTGCTAAGATCTGCTGTAAGATCTGCTGTAACTATAATTACTCTAACTATAATTAACACTTAATTCTCAACACTTAATGCTATTTTATCTATTTACAAATCACAGGTTGGACAACCACTGGGAAGGAGACCCTTGTGAAGCAAGAGACAATGCATTCCAGCTGACTGTCACAGGTGATAAGAAGAAACTGAAGAAGGGGTTCAGCAAGGCCCTATATAGGGTGCCATGAAGGCGCAACTCCAGGGGCTCCAGAGCCGACCATACGGAAACCACTGGGGAAAATAACTTCTGGTGACTGTGGACGCGACACATGCAGACCTAATTAAAATCGACATGAGCAAGCACTTGAAGAAGAAAGATGGTTCCTACCCTAAAGAACTTAAATACCAAAACATGGTCATAGTCTCAATTTTGAAACTTTTGGCCTACATTTTTTGTACTCTCCTAGATATAAGACTGATATAATTTCTTTACTGGTCATAAAACTAATCAAATACACTTGCTCTGTGTAGCCTAATACTCATTTTAAGACAAGATATCATAAAGTACATGTCCATTCAGAGGACCATGGCAATAGCAAGATAATGTTGCAGATTATTGTATAATTGGATACCAGGACAAGCAAATAACGTTTTTGTAATTACTCAACAGTTTAATTATTACTACTGCAATCTGAAATACAAAGAGATAGAGGGGAGTTTTATAGAAGGATAGATGAAAGCAGAGGAGAAAACTGTGGCCATACGAATAAAGCTTAAAAATAAATGTAATCATCATGAAGATAGGAATCACTTTGGTCAGCAAGTCTGTGATTGGATACAGCCATTAGAAGTGGGCAGGAAATATGTAACAGACATATCAAAGAAATCTAATACAGTCTTCAGCCTGTCTTGTTAAACCACTGCTAGCTGAAAAACAGCTATGGAAATAAAAGTTGTTGTGGACACATCATATGCTGAACATCAAAATAAAAGCTAGTCAGTAATCCTTAAACCACAGGAATTATTATTAATCCTATAAAAGTTATATAAGAACCTTATTAGAGCAACTAGTCCATGATGGCTTTGAAGTCTTTACAAAGAGATGGCTCTGTCACTGTCTTCAGCAGTTGCATAGTAGCCTTTGGTATCTTCTTGAATAGCTGAAATTCACCTACAAAGACATTGCAAAAATAAATCAGTTGTTCAGAGAAATTAACATTCAAAGTATTTGCCAAAATGCTGATATGGTAGAATAAAGTTGACAGTTGATTTTTAGGAAACAAATGCTTCTGTAATTACATTGAAACGTTATCAGCCAAGCTCCAACATGCTGGTAAGAAATGCTGTTCTCATTTGTTTTAGTTTGGGAAAACATTATTGAAGACATAAATTATAGGTTTTCCTTCCACATACCTGTGAAAGGTACACTACCTGCACTGTGTCTCAGAATTTCAGGGTTATGAAGACAGCCTGTGAGGCCATGTACTCAATAACTAGTGAAAAAGACACTGTCAACTTGAAAGGCTATATTTAAAACAACGTTTAGAATCAGTCCCTTTACTAATTTATTTGCTTATGCTTTTGCTTTGTTCCTAATTCTGTTTGGCAGGCAAATTTTCCCAGGCTGGTGTTTGAGATGCACGCAAATGCCATCCTAGTAGTATGTATGAGCAGCTTGTTCCCATGAAATTGTGTTTAAAGAATGGCGTGGCATAGACAGTTGCTCCCGTTGCTGTGCTTCCTTGGAAGAAGAGATGCTGCTGCCTGGAAAGTCACATCTGGTATTGAAATCCCCTGGAACTAAGTTAGGTTCTTATCTCCCTTAGGAAAGGAGGAGGAAAACTATATAATACAATAAGCAATTTGGAAATGAAGACAAATGATAAGGGAAGGGAAAATATCAATGAACAATTTACTGTCAACAGGGTTAAGGACAATATGAAGAAATCTTTAAAATATAGCAGAAACAAATGAAATCTTGTGTCTATGTATATTACAAGACAGATGATAAAGCTGTCAATAGTGATTCAGGAAGGTAGAAGTGTTTAATAAACGCTTGTTTTTGTATTTGGAAAAAAGATTAATGATTTCTTTGTATCTTATAGAGAAAATAAATATTTTTTCCAATGGTAATTTTTCTCCCCTTCTTCTGTAAACTGTCTTAAAATCTCTCAGAGCCATCGATGTTGAAGTTTAACAAATTTTGGAATACTAGGAAAATTTCAGATCACAGGAAAAAAAAACTAGTGTTGTGTTAATATTTTAAAACAGCAAAAGGGATGATCTGGGCAACTATAGGCCAGTTGATTTGATACTGAGGCCAGGGAAAATAATGGAAAGGATGGTACAGGATGAAATCTGTAAAGAACTAAAATATGGTAACATAATTAATGTCTACCAACAGAGCTTTATGGAAAGAATGATTTATCAAATTAAAGTATCTGTGTTGACATAATCGATTTCAGTCAGGCATTTGACTACACGACACTGATTAGAATATTAGCACTACACAAAATCAATGCAGTACATTTAAATGGATTAAAATTTGATAACTGCTAGATCTCAAAATGTAATTGTGTATGTGAAATCATCATTAAATAGGATATTTATAGTGGGGTCCTTCAAGGATCGAGTGCTACTGAAATATCTTTATCAATCAGCTGGACAAAAAATATAACGTCATTGATGGTAAAGTTCGCAGATGATATATACGTAAGATTCAGAAATTCCAAGGCAAGAAGGGACCACTGTGATTATCTGCTCTGATATCCTGTATAATAAAGGCCATAGAAATTCCCAAAATAATTCCTTTTGTACTAGATATATTTAAAAAACTCCAATCTTGATCTAAAAATTGCCAGTGATATAGAATCCACCACAACCCTTGGTAAACTGTTCTAATTACTCTCACTGTATGCTTTATTTTCCATTCAATTTCAAGCCCCTGGATCTTGTTATACCTTTGTCTGCTACGCTGAAGAACCCATTATAAAATATTTGTTCCCCATCTAGATACTTATCAGCTGTGATCAAGTAACTCCTTAACCTTCTCTTTAAGCTAAATAGATTGAACTCCTTAAATCTATCACTATAAGGCATTTTCTAATCCTTTAATTATTCTCATGGCTCTTCTCTGAACTCTCTCCAGTTTATCAACAACCTTCTGGAATTGTGAACAGCAGAACTGGACACATTATACCAGCAGCAGTCATACTGATGCCCGATACAGAGGTAAAGTAACTGTTTTACTACTACTTGAGAGCTCCTTTTTATGCTCCCAAGGATTTCATTAGCCCCATCAACCATAGTGTCAAACTGGGAACTCACATTCAGCTGATTATCCATCATGAACCCCAAATCTTTTTAAGAGTCACTGCTTCCCAGGATAGAACTCCCATTCTGTAAGTATGTCCTATGTTTTTTGTTCCTAAATGTTTACATTTAGCCATATTAAAGCTTATATTACATGCTTGTGCCCAGCTTACCAAGTGATCCAGATTGGTCTAAATCAGTGACCTGTCCTCTTCATTATTTACCAATCCCACATCTCTGTACTGTCTGCAAACCTTATCAGTGATGATTTTACATTCTCTTCCAGATCATTGATGAAAGTATTAAATAGTGTAGAGTCGAGAACTGATCCCTGTGGGACTCCACTAGCAACACACCTATTCAGTGATGATTCCTTATTTATAGTTACATTTTGAGACTTATCAGTTAGCCAGTTAATATCCATTTAATATGTGCCATGTTAATTTTACATCTTGCTAGTTTTTTAATCAAAATGTCATGTGGTACCAAGTTAAATGCTTTATAGAAGTCTAAGTAAATTTTTTCTATACTATTACCTTATTCAAACTTCCAGGGGGGTAGCCATGTTAGTCTGTATACAACAAAAATGAGAGGCCTGTAGCAGTTTAAAGACTAACAATTTCTGTCCACTTCATCAGCCCACTTGCAGCCCACAAAAGCTTATGCCTGCAGAAATTTGTTAGTCTTTAAAGTGCTACAGGACTTTCATTGTTTTATCAAACTTGTAATCTCATGAAAAAAGATATCAAGTTAGTTTGACAGGATCTGTTATCCATAAACCCATGTTGATTGGCATTAGTTAATCTGCATTAGTTAGCTGTATCGAGGGTTTCTGGCAGCATCAAAAAGGAACTTTGGTCTCAGCATGGGATCAAACTGGCTACTTAGGTCAAGGTCTACAGAGCAACGGTGATACTGTCTATGCTCTACTCTGTGGAGACATGGACACTGTATAGAAGACATCTGAAAAAACTGATGAGCCTCCAACTGAGACCCTTTTAGCAAATCATGAACATCAAATGGCAAGACCAAATTCTTAACACTGAAGTATCTGTAAGTATTTGTAAGAGCTGAAACACCCAGTGTAAAAGCAATAATTACTTCCTCACAACTGAGTTGGTCAGGACATGTAACCCATATGCCAGAACATCGGCTTCTGAAAATCTTGTGTTATGGTGAACTGAAGGAAGGTAAATGAGATGGGGTGGTCAGAAGCTACGCTACAAAGACATCCTTAAGAGACATCTCAAGACAGTGGGTTTTGATTTGGACACATGGGAGACACTGGCAAAAAACCATGTACCATGGAGAAATGCTGTATCTGAGGCCATTGAAAGGGTGGAAGAAAAACGATTAGCAACTTATCAGCATCAACATCAGCTAAGACACAACATGGCTCGAAACCAACAGAGACACATCACCTGCCCTCTATGTGGCTGATGTTTCCATTCAAGAGCTAGACTTCATCTCATCAGCATGCAGGAAAGTGCTAGCTGCTCTCCAGTCATCGTTGTTTGCAATGGGCAGCCGAAGAACTTATATTACCCTCCTTTAATTCTTTACTAATAGAATCCCGTATCAGCTGCTCCACTACCTGGCCCAAGATTGATGTCAGACCACTAGACCTATACCCAGGTTATACCATATTATTTTAAAATTAATATAGTAGTAAATAATGACAGAGCAGTTCTACAGACCTATCTGGATAATTTAGCATAGTCACTTGAATAACATATATTTTAATAAACCCAAATGCATTATCTAGGAAGAAATTATGCAGATCACACAAGATGAGGGACTACATCTTAGAAAGCAGCAGTTCTGAAAAACATTTACTGGTTATGACTGATAAACTGAATATAAGCTCCCAGTGAGATTCAAAGGCTAAGGACTTGTGTACATGAGAAAGACACACAGGTTTAACTAAGGCTGTGATTTTAAGATCATTTAGTTAAACTAATACAAATCCTTGCGTGGATATTCTTATTTCAGTTTCAACCAGGATTCACCACCATCAGATCAATTATAGACTCATAGGTCAGAAGGGACCAATATGATCATCTAGTCTGACCTCCTGCACAAGGCAGGCCACAAAACCCTATCCATACACATTTATAACAACCCCGAACCCATGACTGAGTTATTGAAATCCTCAAAAGTGAGATTTGAAGACCTCAAACTGCAGGGGATCCATCAGCAAGCGACCCATGCTCTGGATCAACTGAGTGGTCTGGGTAGCCCGCTCAGCCGATCCAGCAATCGACGTAGGAAAACAACCCCGGTAAGTGGCGTAGTGCTGCGTTGAAGGAAATGCTGTTCCCTTCAGTGCAGTGCAGCATGGACAGCGTGCGGAGCAGACGCAGCAAAGTCGACGGGAGATACGCAAGTGATTTATGTCATTTGCATATTTTCTGTCGACTGCCGCCGAATTCGGAAGGTAAGTGTAGACCGGTCCTAAGAAATCTGTTTAAATTTAGTAGATTGAAATAAAAGTGTTCACTCAGGGGTTTAACCAAACTGGTTTAAAATCAGCACACTTTTGTCATGCAGACAAGGCTTGAGAAAGTAAATGGAATTCTTGGGAACAGGACCCAGAGGAAGAAGTTACATAAGTTAGGTGGGGGTATTACCATTGTATACAGCAATTGTGAGACCATTACTAAAATACTATGCCCAGCTCCAGTGTACAAAAAGGATGTTGATAAACTGGAAAAGGTTCTAGAGTTATAAAAGTGATTTGAGGTCTGAAAAATCTACCTTACTGTGAGAAACTTTGGAAGTTCAATGTATTTTGTTTAACCAATAGAAGCTTTAGAAGTGACTTGATCACAGTCTAAAATAGGGAGAATATTTTTGACAGCACAGGAATCTCTAATCTAGCTGATAAAAAGAATAAGGAAAAATGGCTGAAAGTTGAAGACCGACAAATTCTGACTCAAAATATGGTGAACAGTATTTTACAGTGATGGTAATTAACCATTGAAAGAACATACAGAAAAAACAGTTACTATCCTTTCTGTAACTGTTGTTCTTTGAGATGTGTTGCACATGTCAATGGTCTCAAGTTGCAGTGGGGAAGGTCTAGGTTGGATATTAAAAAAAAAATTCACTAGGAGGGTAGTCAAGCACTGGAATGGGTTACCGAGGTGGTGGAATCTCCATCCTTATATGTTTTTAAGGTGCAGCTTGACAGAGCCTTGGCTGGGATAATTTAGTTGGGATTGGTTTTGCTATGACCAGGGGGTTGGATTAGATGACCTCCTGAGGTCCTCCTAACTCTAATATTCTATGATTTTATGTTCATTCCCATGTAGGTGTTCATGTGCTGCATGCACAACTAGTGGAAGCTTTTTCCAAGTGTTATGTGCTGGGTCAGCTATGGCGCTCCATGGAGTGGCACCATCATGGCTTGATATATAGGCAACTGGTGACCCACTACCCCCTTAGTTCCTTCTTGCCAGCTACTCCAACAGAGGGGCAGGTTAGGAATGGAGATGAGCAACGTATCTTGAAGAACAACAGTTACAGAAAAGTTAGTAACCGTTTTTTCTTCTTCAAGTGCTTGCTCATGTCCACTCCTATGTAGGTGATTCCCAAGCCATGATATAGGCTGTGGGATTGGAGTTTCTGCAGATGTGGATACAGACTGTAAGACTGCCTGACCTAAGGCAGCATCACCTCACGCCTGCTGAGTGATAGCATAGTGAGTAGTGAACAGCTCTTCCCTGCTGGCACGTAGCTTTGGGTAGAAGACTGGGAGGAAGATGCCCTGGTTACTGTGAAAATGAGAGACAACTTTTGGCATGAAGGCCAGGCATGGACAGAGCCTCATGTTGTCCTTAAAGAATACAGTATACAGTGGTTCAGAAGTGAGGGACCTAATCTCTGAGACCCTTCTAGCTGAGGTGATGGTAACCAAGAAGATGACCTTCCATGAAAGGTAGAGCAGAGAGCACATTGCAATGGGCTCAAATGGAGGTCCCATAAGCTGTGACCAAGTTGTGAACCAAGTTGAGGTC
Organism: Mesoclemmys tuberculata; assembly: GCA_007922155.1. Classification (NCBI taxonomy): domain Eukaryota; kingdom Metazoa; phylum Chordata; order Testudines; family Chelidae; genus Mesoclemmys; species Mesoclemmys tuberculata. The sequence goes on along the minus strand of ML675603.1, from coordinate 109,406,909 downwards.
CCAAGGTGGCAGCGGCTGCAGCACCTGGGGGTAGAGCCGCTTCAAATCTTTCAAAAACTGAAAGCAGACTGGGTTAGAGAAAACTGATCTGTCAGCAACTGATGGATGGAAGGAAGCCTGAAATTGTGGCCAGGTGAACTCATATCAATGAAATCACCAGGCCTCCACTTTTTATAGAGTAGACAGTCCGGAATGAGTGGTAAGGGTACCTCGTTTGGCCGAACCCCTTTTTGTAATACCCATACTGAAAACCTTTTCCATTTAGCCAGGTACGCCAACCTGGTTGATGGTTTTCTGCTATTCATGAAGATTGTCCAGACCATGGCTGAGCAGCCTTGCTCTGCCTCACTCGACTATGGAGTTTCCAAGCTGTCAGGTGCAGAGAGTCAAGATGTGGGTGAAATAGGCAATTATGCTCCTGCAAGATCAAGTTCAGGAGCGACGGCAGGGTAATGAGCTTATTCCTCGACAGGTGCAGGAGGATTGCGAACCAATGCTGCCCTGGCCATGCTGGGGCTATAAGGATCATGCTGGCTTTGTCCCTCCTGACTTTGAGTAACACCCTGTGGATAGGGCGGTAGAAGGAAATGCATACACCAGACTTCTTCCCCAAGGGAGGAGAAAAGCATCTACAAGAGATCCCAGGCTGTGTCCCAGATATGAGTAGAACTGGGGGCACTTCCTGTTGGCCCTGGTGGTGAATAAGTCTACTTGGGGAAATCCCCACTTCCGGAAAATGACATTGAAGACGCTCGGGCAGATGGACTGTTCATGATGGTTGATGAATGACCTGATCAGGTGATCTGCTAGCTTGTTCTGTAAGTCTGGCAGGTAAAAGGCCTCTAGGTGAATGGATTGGAGTATACAATAGTCCCGCAGGCACACCGCCTCCCAACCGAGAGGGGAGGAGAAGGCTCCCCCGTTTATGTAGAACATAGCCATGGTGTTGTCTGTGAGCACAGAAATGCATCTGCCCTGAAGATGAGGCTGAAACGCCTAGCATGGAAGTGTTCATGACCAACTGAAAATCGGAGGAACTCCTGTGGCTCTGTAGAACTGATATGTGGAAGTATGTGTTTAAGTTGAGGACAGCATACCAATCCCCTAGATCTAAGGAAGGGATGATAGAGGAAAGGGAGAACATGCTTGAATTTCTTCATGAACTTGTTGAGGTTTCACGGTGCCTGAGGTCCTCATTGGACTTCAGAATTAGAAAGTAGAGGGAACAGAATCCCATCTCTCTTAGGTCCAATGGGACTTCTTCCACTGCCCCTGCTCTTACCAGGGATTGCACCTTCTGTAATAGTAGTTTCTCATATGAAGGGTCTCTGAAAAGAGATGAGAAAGGGAGTGGGAGGTTGGAGAGGAGATAAGCTGTAGGGTGTAGCCAATTTTCAGTGTGCGGAGTATGCAATCGTCTGATATGACGTTGACCCATGTCCAGTAAACACGGGATAGACAACATCCAAGTGTCCGAGTAAGATCCAGGATCTGAATTGGTGCATCATCCTTAACCGCACCATCAAAAGTTCTGCCTCGCAGCTGACATGGGGACTGATGAGGAATGGTGCATGTGTCTCCTTCTAGGGCCCCTGCTGCACCACCTCCCAAAGTCCTGTCTCTGTTGTGAGGGATGGAATCGGCCCAGATGTTGCAATTTAAAATGTCTCCATGACGGGACTGGCATGTGGAGGCCTAACAATTTTAATGTAACCAGAGAGTCTTTCAGACAGTGCAGACAACTGTCCATTTGGTCAGAGAAGAGGGAGTCCCCCTCAAATGGTAGGCCTTGCACCATCATCTGCATCTCATATGGGAGGCCTGAAGACTGCAACCAGAGCTGCGCCTCATTACCATCACTGGGGCAATGGTGTGGGCTGCTGCATCTGCAGCATCCAGGGAGGCTTGGAGAGATGCCTTGGCCCTCCTCAATTTGGGCTCCTATTCCACCCGCAACTCCAATTGTAGGAGACCTTTGAATTTAGACATAGCCAATCAGGTATTGAAGTCATATTGTTTGAGAAGGGCCTGATGATTTGAAATTCACAGCTGGAGGTCCCCCATCAAGTAGACCTTCCTCCCTAGTAAATCCAGCTTTTTGGCATCTTTTCCCTTCGGAGATGTCCCTGTCTCTCCACTCACTGGCTGCAGCTATTACTAAGGAGCCTGGTGGCAGATGCTTATATAAGTACTCATACCCCTTAGGAGGGATAAAGTACTTTCTTTCAACCCATTTGGCTATGGGTTGAAGAGATGCAGGGCTCTTTCACAACACCTTTGTTGGCTTTGAGATCGCCTCATTTAGCTGTAGCGCCACCCTAGATGAGCTGGGTGCTGTCAAGATGTCCACCAAAGCTGAGGCAAAGTCCTCAATTTCCTCCACCTTGAGGCCATCCTTCTCAAGAGTTCCTGGTGAGCCCTGTAATCGTCCAGGGTGGGGGCCACAGCCATCCCAGCCACCACCACCTCCAGGGAAGATGATGAAGTTACTAGGACTATTCCAGGATCCTGCAGCTCCTCAGGTCTTGGCTAGTCCCCTGCTAGGGTGCTTTGGGATTCCACACCCTCTGCCCCTGGTACAGATCCCCTCTCTGATGGGGGGGGGAGAGAGGAAAGGGGAGGTGGATGGGCTGTGTCTTCCAAGGGGGCTGAGTATGACTGGCCCATGTGGGGGCCTGGAACATCTGAGACATCCATAGTGCCCACCACTGTGCTGGCATTTGCCATTGGGCTGGGGTCCATGCTGAGATAGTTGGCCCTTAGGATGGCTTGTACACCTGGCTAGTCTATCCTGGAGTGACACACTCCACCTTCCTTGATCACCATTATAGTGTAACTGTGTATTGTTTAATGCAAAGTATTAATTTGATGTTTATGGAATGCTCATGACGTACTCAACGCTATTGTTATAATAGTATGTTTGTTGCAATGTCATGTGTATGGTTATGAGGCTTCACTATGTGATATGCCCAAAGACATGTCTCATGGCTTAAAACATATCCAAGCAAGGCTCTCAGAGCAGAGGAGCAGTTTGCACTTCACTAAGGCATGCATAAAACAAACCAGCTCCACAGCTTTCCAAGAACAAAGGACTGGCCTAGGTATCAACAAAGGATCAAAGAGACTCTCAAGTGGGTCACCTCCCTTTTCCTTGGCCAGTTTGGAGCCACGATAAAGGTACTGCTCCCCTGACTCAGGCCACGGAAGGACCCATACAAGGATAGTTTGTCACCTGACCCTGAAGGACGGGGCGAAACCCCAGGGGGACAAGGAACATTTTAAAAAGGAGAGACATTTTGCTATTCTCTCTCTCTCTCTCTCCCACTTCCATCTACAAATCAAGCAACTGAAATGCTGATCATAGGGGGAAGGCCCTGTTGGAAGCAGACCAGCCAGTGAGAACCATCTGAGTTTGCAAGGTTGCTGATAGTGTTATGCTTAGTTTAGAATGCGATTTGCTTTTGTTTTCTCTTGAACAAATCTGACTAGTTTTCTTCTGACTTACAATCACTTAAAATCTTTCTGTATTTAATAAATTTATTTTTATTTTATCAAAAACTGTGCGCGTTTGGTTTAAGGTGTGTTAGAGACTCCATTTGAAGTGATAAGGCTGGTGTATATCATTTTCTTTGTTAAACTGATGAACTGATTATGAGCTTGCAGTGTCCAGTGGGCAGCACTGAACATTGTAAGACAGAAGTTCCTAGGGTTGCATGAGCTAAAGAGTGACTTTCCAGGAGTACTTGCTCAATCAGGAATGGGAGATCACACAGCAAAGCAGAGTAAGACGGGCTCCAGGAGTGGGGAATTGGGGTGACACAGAGATTCATCAGGCCAGATTGCACTAGGGGAACGTCACAACTGGTTCCACTATAATCCCTAGGATTCTGCCTGAGATATTGAGCCTGATGAGTCGCTCCTAGGCAAGTGATGGGGGGGGAGGGGGAATATGCCCCATGGTGCTGTATACCGGTGCCAGGAAGTGGCACGGTGCCAAGCTACGGTGCAGTGCTGAGATGAGGATCAGCCTTGGTGTGGCAAGTGGTACCAGTATGGTGAACGGCACTGAGATGGTGCCCAGTGCTGAGACAATGAATAGCGTTGAGATGAAGATCAGTGCTGGGATGTCTAATGGTGCTGAGATGGAGAGCAGCACCATGATCCTGAGCGCTGTTGTGATCTACTCCATACTGACACTCTCAAATCTGGAAGAGATGAGGCCCAGGTGCCTTGCCATCATCACTGGCCTGCCCAGGCTAGGAGTTCGTCTCCTCGTGGTGGGCTCATTTTGTTGGGCCAAAGAGTGTCGGCCACGGTGTGGGGAAGAGGGAGGCACTGGGAGGGTAAGGAGGCTCCTTACTGCCTCATAAGCCTCTGGCGTCAATGGGTTTGCCAGGGTCACATCTTCTTGGCTCACCCTTAGTGGGGAGTTCATGTGCACCAGACTCGATGGTACCCCTTGTTGGGCCAGACTCAATGGTGCCGACTGGCTGACGGATGCCTGGGAGGGGACTACTGTTTCCCTCACTCTCTCCACGTTCTTCCTCACTGGGGAGCATCCACAGTCAGTCTTTTTTTACCTGTTCCTCAGCACTGGCAATGTTGATTGGTGCCATACTGACTGTGCCGATGACTTGGTCGTTGGGGAAGGGTCACGGTGCTGGGGCCCTTTCAGTGCCAAAGCCTCCTTGCTCTTCTGTGGCTTCCTGATGGAGGCCGGAGCGCTCCTCACTAAATATGTGCTCAGTCCAAGTCTGGTTGGTGCTCCAATGCTGGACAAAGTGTAGCCTCCATTAGTAAGAACTTCAAACTACTGTCTTGGGTCTGACGTTCTTACAGATTCTACATTTCGCCGGGACATACCCTTCTCCCAGGCATTTCAGGCAGTGCTGGTGCAGGTCTCTCACCAGGATCTTCTCAGGGCAGAACATGCACTATTTGACGCTCTGAGACCGAGGCATATCCAGGAGCCCGGGTGGGAGATCCCCATGGGGCAGGTTCTTAACTAATCTACTTACACTAGAATTCTGTTTACACTTGTCATGCGGACTGCATTAGGGGGGGGGGCATTTGTGTTATTTGACCTTAATATGCCAAAATCATAA
>ML675603.1:109381501-109394032 GCA_007922155.1 Mesoclemmys tuberculata | reverse complement strand
TATATATATATATATATATATATATATATATATATATATATATATATTGTGTGGGTGTGGCCCATGTAACACAGAGACAGGTTAAGAACCAGTAACATGGACAGTTACAGAGCAACACTTTAGCGCACTCTGCAATCCACATCCTCAAAGCATTCAGGGTTTACACACCCTAACTACACACGTAAATTCCTCTGGGGAAATCAGACTTTCTGATGATGATGCAGTAACCAGAAAACACACTTTGACATTCAGACCCCACCATCTGATAAATCTGCAAGACAGACAAATCTTTAGAAAACAAAATCAAAATGAGAGAACAAACACACCTGTAAAAACAGGTTTTATTGCTCATGTTATTGTGGAAGAGCCTTTACTCACTCCTCAGACACATCAACTTGATCTAGAATTCATTGAGGGACAATGAATGTGGAACACCATAATGCCATTTTTATTAAAGTCACGTTTCAGAAATGTATATTTAGTTTTACCTTTAAATCATCATTAGAAAACAAAAATAGAGAAGGCAATATTGCCAACCCCAGAAGTCCAAAAATCATGAGTCAGCCCTCCCCATAATCATACTTTTAAAAAAAAAATTACTCGTGTTTTTGGTTTGTCATCTGGCTTTTGAACTCTCCCTGCCCCCTCCCAGTGTGATGCGACGTCAGCTCTCACAAATGTTTATTGGGTAAGCTGATTATAACCCCTCTGCAGAAGCTCTTTCTGGAGGACCCTATCAAGTCAGGTCAGCAGTCGCTACTGTACTAAGAATTGTTCAAACGCATAGTTAAGACTGGCTCACACACACAGATTTTCTACCAGTATAACTATGCCACTTTTTCTGCCCAGAGAGCTCTACTAGTACAAAGTAGGGCTGTCAATTAATCACACTTAACTCAAGCGATTAACTCAAAATAAATTAACTCAGTTTAAAGAATTAATTGTGATTAATCGCAGTTTTAATTGCACTGTTAAACAATAATAGAATACCAATTTAAATTTATTATAAATATTTTTGGATGTTTTACTACATTTTCAACTATACTGATTTCAATTAAAACACAGCATACAAAGTTCCAGAGGGGTAGCCGTGTTAGTCTGTACATAGCAAAAACAACGAGAGTCCTGTAGCACCTTAGAGACTAACAAATTTCTGTGGGTATAAGCTTTCATGGGCTGCAATCCACTTCGTCAGATGACGACCTAAAATATGTTGTTTGGTTTAAGAACACTTTCGCTGCAGATTTGACAAAAACGCAAAGAAGGTACCAATATGAGATTTCTAAAGATAGCTATAGCACTCAATCCAAAGGTTTAAGAATCTGAAGTGCCTTCCAAAATCTGAGAGGGACGAGGTGTGAAATATGCTGTCAGTAGTCTTAAAAGAGCAACACTCCGATGCAGAAACTATGGTAACCAAAACACCAAAAAAGAAAATCAACCATCATCTGACTCAGATGATGAAAGTGAATGTGTATCAGTCCACACTGCTTTGGCTCGTCAGCGAGCAGAACCCACTATCAACATGGAAGAATGTCCTCTGGAATGGTGGTCGAAGTATGAAGGGGCATACGGATATTTAGCATATTTGGCATGTAAATACCTTGCAATGTCTGTTCTCACTTTCAGGTGACATTGTAAAAAAGAAGCATGAAGAATTATCTCCCACAAATGTAAACAAACTTCTTTGTCTTAGTGATTGGCTGAACAAGAAGTAGGTGTGAGTGGACTTCTAGGCTCTAAAGTTTTACATTGTTTTGTTTTGAGTGCAGTTATGTAACAAAAAATTCTACATTTGTAAGTTGCACTTTCATGATAAAGAGATTGCACTACTGTACTTGTATGAGGTGAATTGAAAAATACTAATTCTTTTGTTCTTTTTCACAGTGCAAATATTTGTTATAAATATAAACTGAGCACTGTACACATTGTATTCAGTGTTGTAATTGAAATCAATATATTTGAAAATGTAGAAAACATCCAAAAATATTTAAATAAATGGTATTCTATTATTGTTTAACAATGTGATTAAAACAATTGCAACCATTTTTTAAAATCTTAATCACTATTAATTTTTTTAATTGTTTGACAGCCCTAGTACAAAGCCCATAGTGGACTCAATTATACGAGTAAAAAAGGTGCCTTACAGCAATATAGCTTAATCTCCTTTCACACACAGGAATAGCTATACTGGTGTAAGCATATTTATACCAGAATAACTGTATCCATACTAGGAGGGTTGTGATGATTTAACTGTATAAGTATAATCAAAGTAGTGCAGCTTTTGAGTTTAGATAAGATCTCAGAGATGGTCTCTGACCATAAGATTTTACAATCTAATACAAAGAATGCTAGTGAGTTTGACTTCAGACCCCCTAAACTCATCTCATATAGGAGCTGCCAAACACTCATTAGATGGGAATAACTTTTAATTCCTGCTGACCTAGGAAGGATTCAAAATTGGTGACCTACAAGTAAGAGTCCTATTATCAATGCCCTAATACTAAGGTTACACCTGTAAGAATGAGGCTTGCTTTCTGGAAACATAAATGTATTCTATGTTTATACAAGCAGTTTCTTCCACTCTCTGGATTCACTGGCAAAATTTCCCACACTTTCCTCTCAGTATTAAACATACTCTGTTTGCCACATTGTGTTCTTAAAGAGAGCCCTCATTAACCAAAATGCAGATAAGCAAACATTAACATTCAAATTAAACTTCTACACAGACTGTTTTGCGACATAAAGTCATTACAACAAATATACTAGGGTCTTTACACTAATTTTATATAAGTATACTTTTTTCGCCCTCAACTAGGTGATCAGCAACTTTCAGAATCAGTACAAACATCTTCCACTTGTGCTATAAGAATGAGTGGGAAAGCATGTTATCCTCAGTGTGGACCAACCCACAGAGAGGGACACAATGCACACATTACCACTGTGCTGCCCAACTATCTCAAAAATATTTGTGTATCAGGATTACTTTTCTACTCCTAGCTCTTGGAACAGACTGTGTTTCAGTAGTTACAAACAGCACGCAAAATAACATGATTTCTGTACAGGTCATAAATAGTGACTGAACACGGAATCTCTGGGTGTAAAAATATGACACTCTGCCACTTGAAATAAATAAACATCTGTTTTAGCACAGAAGCAGCAGCAGAATCATAAACCTCTATATGTGGTGCAGTAACTAAGGCCACAAAGTTATGAGCTGTTACTATTTGAAAACCGCCAAGGCATCAAGGCAGCTGAGAAAAGACAGCACAGAGAACTGAGAGAAAAATACTCAAGGCCTAACAGCAAGATTTCCTTAGACTGTCTGAGGAAACAGTCTTTGCAATTTTTCATAAGAATGGTACAGCTGAAGAAATTTCCCTTTTCCTTGTCTGTGAATAAATGAATTTTAAAAAAAACTAATATCAAACATTAAGATATTATATGATGTGCCAGATACAGTAGTGAAAAATAGGGAACTTAATGGAACCTGATATTGTGTTTAAATGAAGTTATATGTATAAAAGGGACGTCAACTATAAGTGATACAGCTTTGGTGAAAATATTGTAAGCTTTAATGACAGAGCTATCCTGTTAGGGGAAAAAAGGCATTGAATTCATATTGATTTCTTTTAGTTTAGTGACAAAGTGAAGAAGTAAGGCTAATATTTGCAGTGAAGTATGCTTATGCTATGAAGTTGGTGAAATACACCTGTGCTGAAAGAGATAGTAAATAATAGGAACTGAAATCAAGTAGTACGTTTATAATGACACTTGAGCACAGAGTGAAATTATCAGAAAAGTAACTGATTAATAATACCCGGGGTTAGAGGCAGGAGTATTGTAAAATGGGACCTTAACCCACCCTAACTTATCTCAGAGGGATGAAAAGCAACCAGTCTATAATTGCCCTCAGCATTGCCCACAAGGTCAGGCTGGGCATGATTCCCCACCTGTTGGAAAGGATGGGACACTAGTAATTCCAGGGGACTTCTTTCCCCTGATCTACTTAGAGAGGCTACACCAGCAAGGCCTTGTCTACTGGGTCCTCAGAATGCTCTGGGATTGGGTTTAAGGCTGCAACCCAATTCCTATTGAAGGAAAAGGCCCAGGTAGGGACCACTAAATTGTAGAAGTAAATGTGTGGCTTCGGAGAGATTCTTCGACCATGGGATGTTGTTTCAGGAAGAAAGAATGCTAGAAAGATGGGATCCACTTAACAAAAAGAAGGTAGAGCATCTTCGCAGGCAGGCTGGCTAACCTACCGAGGATGGCTTTAAACTAGGTTTGCCTGAGTATGGAGAGCTACGCCCATAGGTAAGTGGGGAAGTGGGACACCAGGAGGAAGCAAAAGAAGGAGGGTGCAACAGGGGAGGCCTCCTGATTTGTACTGAGAAAGTAATCGGCTAGTTATCTCAGGTGCCTGTACATGAACGCAAGAAGCCTGGGAAACAAGCAAGAGGAATGGGAAGTCCAGGCACAGTCAAGGAACTGTGATATGATTGAAATGACCGAGACTTGGTGGGGTAATTCACACAACTGGAGCACTCTCATGGATGGGTATAAACTGTTCAGGAAGGTCAAGCAGGGGAGAAAAGATGGAGGAGTTGCACTGTATGTAAGAGAGTAATATGATTACTCAGAGTTCCGTTATGAAACGAGAAAAGTCTGTTGAGAGTCTTTGGGTTGAGTTTAGAGACGAGAGCAAAAAGGGTGATGTTATGGTGAGCATCTGCTAGAGACCATCAGACCAAGAGGATAAGGTGGATGAGGCTTTCTTCAGACAACCTAGTGAAAGTTTCCAGATCACAGGATCTGGTTCTCATGGTGGACTTCAATCACCCTGACATCTGCTAGGAGAGGAATACAACAGAGCATAGATGAACCAGAAAGTTTTTGGAGAGTGTTGTGGATACCTTCCTGGTGCAAGTGCTGGAGGAATCTACAAGGTCCTCTTGACCTGCTGCTCACAAACAAGGAAGACTTGGTAGTGGAAGTAGAAGTGGGTGTTAATCTCTGGAGCAGTGTCCATAAGATGGCCTTGTTTAGGATCCTAACAAAAGGAAGAAAGGACAACAGCAGGATACAGACCATGGACTTCAGAAAAGCAGATTTTGACTCCCTCAGGGAGCTGATGGGCAGGAACCTTGGGAGGCAAATATGAGAGGAAAAGAAGTCCAAGAGAGCTGGCAGTATTTTAAGGAAACCTTACTGAGGGAGCAGGAACAAACCATCCCAATGTGCAGAAAGAATAGCAAATATGACAGGCAACCAGCTTGGCCTAACAAAGAAGTCTTCAGTAAGTTTAAACTGAAAAAGGAAGCTTACAAGAAGTGAATAGGCAGGAGTATAAAGATACTGCTCGAGCATGCAGGAGTGAAAACAGGAAGGCCAAAGCACAACTGAGGGACGTGAAGGGTAGCAAGAAGGGTTTCCACAGGTATGTTAGTAACAAGAAAATGGTCAGAGAAAGTGTGGGCCCCATACAGAATGGGGTGGCAACCTAGTGACAGATGATGTGGAAAAAGCTGAAGTACTCAATGCTTTTTTTGCCTCTGTCTTCACAAACAAGCTCAGCTCCCAGACTACTGCACTGGGCCGCAAAGAATGGGGAGGAGGTGAGCAGCCCTCAGTGCTGAAAGAACAGGTTCAGGACTATTTAGAAAGACTGCACATGCACAAGTCCATGGGACCGGATGCAATGCATCCAAGGATGCTGAGTGAATTGGCTGATGTGATTGCAGAGCCATTATCTTTGAAAATTCGTGGTGATTGGGGGAGGTACAAGATGATTGGAAAAAGGCAAATATAGTGCCAATCTTCAAAAAAGGGAAGGAGGAGGACCCAGGGAATTACAGATCGGTCAGTCTCACCTCAGTCCCCAGAAAAATCTTGAAACAGGTCTTCAAGGAAGCCATTTTGAGGCACCTGGAAGTAAGAGAGGAACACTCAGCATGAATTCACCAAAGGCAAGTCATGCCTGACCAACCTGACTGCCTTCTATGATGTGATGACTAGCTCTGTGGATGTGGGGAAAGTGGTGGACGTGATATACGTTGTCTTTAGCAAAGCTTTCGATATGGTCTCCCACAGTATTCTTATCAGCAAGATAAAGAAGTATGGGTTGGATGAATGGACTATAACATGCATAGAAAGCTGGCTAGATCATCGGGCTCAACTGGTAGTGATCAACAGCTCGATGTCTAATTGGCAGCTGGTAACAAGCAGAGTGCCCCAGGGGTCAGTGCTGGGATCAGTTTTGTTCCACATCTTCATTAATGAACTGGAGGATGGGGTGGATTGCACTCTCAGTAAGTTTACACATGACACTAAGTTCGGGGGAGTGATACATATGCTGGAGGACAGGGATAGGATACACAGTGGCCTAGACAAATTTAAGGACTGGGCCAAAAAAATCTGCTGATGTTCAACAAGGACAAGTGCAGAGTCCTGCACTTAGGATGGAAGAATCCCATGCACTGCTACAGACTGGGGACTGACTGGCTAGGAAGCAGTTCAGCAGAAAAGGACCTGGGAGGGTCACAGTGGACAAGAAGCTGGATATGAGTCAACAGTGTGCCCTTATTGCCAAGAAGGCTAACAGCATACTGGGCTACATTAGTAGAAGCATTATCAGCAGATGGAGGGAAGTGATTATTTCCCTCTATTCAGCACTGGAAAGGCCTCATTTGGAGTACTGTGTCCAGTTTTGGTCCCCCCACTGAGGAGTTTGTTTAGTGGGCTGGAGCACGAGACTTCATAAGGAGACGCTGAGGGAACTGGGCTTGTTTAGTCTGCAGAAGAAAAGAGTGAGGGGGCATTTGATAACAGCCTTCAACTACCTCAAGGAGGGTTCCAGAGAGGAAGGAGTTTGGCTGTTCTCAATGGTGACAGATGACAGAACAAGAAGCAATGGTGTCAAGCTAGAGTGGGGGAGGTCTAGATTGGAGATTAGGAAAAACGTTTTCATTAGGAGGTTGGTGAAGCACTGGAATGGGTTACCTAAGAAGGGGGTGGAATCTCCATCCTTAGAGATTTTTAAGGTTGACAAAGCGCTGGCTGGAATGTTTATTTGGGGTTGGTCCTACTTTGAGCAGGGGATTGGAACAGATGACCTCTTGAAGTCCCTTCCATCCCTAATCTTCTATGATCTACCATAATTAATGGTTTCATACAGTCTTTCAAGTTCTAGGTGCATACAGACATACAACAGATGAAGCATATAAGCCTCTTGAACTGTTTGATTACATTTGATAATTAGGAGTGAGATAGACCCTAGGGCTGCAGTAATTTGTGGGGAAGTAGGTCATAAGGGTAGAGTATTATAGATCCTTTTGGAAGGAGACATCGGTGAATTGGTATACAAGTAATTTACCATGTTGTCTTCTCCTTTAGTTTTGGATTGTTTCCCCCCCCCACAACTCTGTTGTGTTAGAAACACCACAGTAAGATAACCAATTAGCACAAATGAGGGCCTGTTCTGAGAGACTCAATGAAAAATTTAAACAAAGTCACCCTCCCAAAATAGTGATTGAGTAGTAGTCAGAGCACTTAAATCTCATCTCATTTAACAGGCAGAGAATTTCTATACCAATATTTGGTTCATATAAGTTAAACAATAAATCTGTATAAACCAGAAGTGTCACATAACAGAAATGACAGTTCTTTAAGTAGAGCTGGGCTACAGGCAATGGTGAAAAATTACACTATTTTGTTTGCATGTACATAAGCAGATTTGATTATATTATCTATACTCCAAAAGTTTCACGTTCAATGTTGTTATGTACTTACATATTTTTAGGGGCTTAAGAAGGCACTTGTAGACAATTTTGTGCTTTGTCAGTTTGATAATGAAAGCATGATAGCAAAGCCATTCTGCTGCTTCGGAAGGAAATAGGCCAGAAGCACCTTTAGTACCTAAAGCAATCCCTGAAATAAAACAAACACAGGAGAAGGAATGAAATAGTTGCAGAGGAGGGTAAAAAGTTTTTTTGGCTGCATCCTGTCAAAAAGACTTGAGGAGGCACAAAATGAGATTTTGGGAAGCCAGAAAAGAGAAGGTACAGTAGCCAAGGCAAGAGATGATGTAGAAGATGTAGTAACAGCATGAATGGGAAAGGAAGCGAGAAAAGTTGAATGTAACAAAGGTTGTGAGGCTGGATGACCAGAAAGATGGTGGAAAGGCTGATAAAAATAGAGAAGAAAGGGAAAGGAGAGGGGTTTAAAATGGGAGGAGTAGGACAAGAAAGTTAATTTTTGATATGTTGGGTTTGAATTAATGGCTGAAGATTCAGGGAGAGTCTAGTAGCAGATATGGGAGCAAATGGAAGAGAGGTCCAAGAGGAGTAGCAGAGGAGACTGTCATCAACAAGAAGATAACTGAAGTCATGAAAGTGTAGGAGTTCACCCGCAGAGGGGACAGTGGTGACCAAAGAATGAGCCCCAAAGGGACACCACCCGAGAGTAAATGAGATGAGGAGACGCAACCAAGTGAGAAACTGAAGTAGTGATAGAAGAGGCAGAAAGAAGAAACATCAAGCAAAGAACTAATAATCAATCTTACTGGTATCTAATACAAACCAACCCTTCCCCTGCTGCCTTCTCTCCTCAAGTCCTACTGCTTCTCTGATACCTGCCTCTTTCTCATCCCATAGTGTCCCAATATGTCAATGTGTACCTCCACTTCCCACACTTGTAGTCTGTAGTTTCCTTACCCTTCATCCTCCATCCCAATAAGAAGCTACAGCATAGATCAGACTGAGCAGTTGATTGGGACTCAGTTTACTGTGCCTGGTCTGAGAGTAGATCAGGTAGAGTGCGCTAAGTCCAGTTAAGTCACTCAGACTACAGCACAAACTCAGTGTCACCTGGCCTCCTCTTGGGGAAGGAAAATAACCCTCTCCCAACGGTCCTCACCTAGTTTTCCTAGCTGTGCCACAGGAAAAACAGGGAAACTGAGGCAAAGCTAGACAGTGCTGGGGCTAGAAACTGCTGACTGCACAGAGATGCTGGCAGACCAGAACTCAGCTGGGAGCAGGGCAGACTTCGAGGGGGATGAAACTTGGTTTCATGTCCTAAGGGATGAGAATTCTTTACAGTTTTGGGTAAGGGAAATTGAGGCACAGCTAGATGGTGCTGTGGCTCATGATCTGCTAAGAGCAGTGAGACTCTGGCCCAGCTAGTTAAATAGCTGTGGGCCACAACTCCACTGAGAGCAGGACAAACCCAGAGTGGTAAGAGAGTTGAGTCAATACCTTCAGGGTGACAGAATTCCGGGCTGGGTGACCCAGGGAGTGTGAAACAACTGCTGGGAGAAGTATGGATACTAAGGAAGGGGAAAGGTTCCCCTTAATCCATGGATTTAGGTTGGTCATTTCAGATGTAATTAAACATATTTAGGTGTTGGGGAACAGTGGTTCTAGCTGCTGCCAATGGGTCAGCCAGTGGCTAATCCTCCTGCAGCTTTGTAAGGGGTAACAATGACACTAAGCATCCCTGTAGCCACACTGTACATACTATATAATAATCTTTGTCTAAAAATGCCTTGTGAGGGATTGTTTGAAAATCAATAACTCACTGATCACTAATAATTTTGTGTGATGTATGTAGATGGTGGGTATTAAGAGTTATGGATATATTCTGGAATGATTACAAAAATGCATTCAAGCGAGGCACATCAGGGGGAGATGGTAAACAAGCCTGCTTGGACAAAGGGACGTGTATTTGATTCTCTGACCAGCTCAATTTGCAGGCAAAGACAATGGAGGCCCATTTTTACATATCAGGTAAACAAAGCTATTAAGCTAACAAGCTTCAGCACCAGACTCCATGTCACCTTTCTCACAGATTGAATGAAATTTACTTTGAGGGGTGACCCTCAGAAGAATCCATTTAAAAGGTTTACTGGTCTATAAAGACAGAGGGCTGAACCTCAAGTGGTAAGCAATTGAATCAACTGATTGTGTACTATATTACTATACTATAAAAGTGCACAGAGTGGGGTATTTTTTGAAAGCTAATGACACATAGGTGATTAATATTATTGTGAAAACTATGTATTAACACTATTTAAGGAATTATGGAGATTCATTGATATTAGGCTGTACATTCTGTCCAGAGCAGAGGAATTAGAAATAATGGAAGCTCCATTTACATTCAGGGCAATGGAAGGGAAGAAGAGCATGAGGTCATCCTGCCTCGTGAAACAAAGTAATTGAAATATGGAAGATATAAGCAAGGATGAAAGCCATCTTTGGTATCCATCACTAGACAGACACAGAAGGCGAGAGGTCTTGCAAGCTGAGAAAGATGAGGCATTCAACCAAAGTGGGCACTGAAGTCTCTGGGAACTAAAAATAGGTGAGAAACCTGCTTAGGCAAAGATCTTTCACCTACCAAGACAAGGATGATTTGTTCAAGATGATTTCTCTCACCAGTCATTCTTCCCAGCCAAGGCTCACATTTTAGGATGGTGTAGAATTAATACTTAGTCCTGCCTTGAGTGCAGGAGACTAGATTAGAAGACATCTCGAGGTCCCTTCCAGTCCTACAATTCTATGATCTATGAAGTTAGCCCTTGTGCTTTTGTGGAAGTCCTGACTAAGAGAAAGTCAACATGGCTCGGAAGGACTGGTGAGGAAAATCATCTTGAACAAAGTCTGTATCTTTATAGTTTTAGACCTTTAGAAGTGTATTTTGTTTTGTTTTACTTGTAACTCTTTCTCCATTCCTTATATTGAACTCACTCAATCTTATGCATAATTTGTTTTAAAAATTGTCTTATGTTCACCATAAATCAATGCAGTGCTGTGTTTAAAGGGAATGGATTTAATTTAATTTAATTTAATAAGCTATGATGTGATTTTGTCTCTGTACAGGAACAATAAACCTTATTATTTTTCTGAGCTGTCCAGGAGAGAGCTGGTTTTGGGGAAATTCAGGACTAGGACTGTGTTGGGTTCATCTTCTTGGTTGCAATCAAGGCTGACGGAAGTCAGAGTGGTGCCATAGCCTGGCTGCTGGGGTCAGAACAGCTGAACTGGGCTGTGACCTGCCTGCTGGTAGGCTAGTTGTGAGCAACAACAGCAAAGCATTGTGAGACACTTACGGTTGCAGGTTAGTGGTGATACAACCCCGCACTGGTCTGGATTGCCCTGAACCCCATCACTGGTGTATTTGTTAAACTTTAAAATTCCTCTTTATTTTATGGTATTCATAATCATTTAACACAACGGCTCACTTGCTGGTGGATTCTCTGTACCTTGAAGTCTTTAAACCATGATTTGAGGACTTTAATAAATCAGTCTTAGGTCAGAGGTTTATTATAGGAGTGAGCGGGTGAGGTTCTGTAGCCTGCATTGTGCAGGTCAGACTAGATGATCGTATCGGTCCCTTCTGACCTTAGAGTTTACGAAAAACATACCTGCATTTTTGGTTTTCAAAATAGAATAGCAGCATGATGCAGTATCAGAAATGATCCTTAGGAAGAAGCAAGGGTTGTTTCTAACTTGCTGGTTAAAAGGAAGCTGGTGAACACATGCATGGAACCTAATAATAAAACAGCCTATTAAACTTTTAAAATTTCAAGTAAGTGATAATTTAAAAATAATGAAAACATTGATCAGAGACCCTGGGCACTACACAATATTTAGAAGTATAATATAGCTTCTTTA
Organism: Mesoclemmys tuberculata; assembly: GCA_007922155.1. Lineage (NCBI taxonomy): Eukaryota > Metazoa > Chordata > Testudines > Chelidae > Mesoclemmys > Mesoclemmys tuberculata. The sequence goes on along the minus strand of ML675603.1, from coordinate 109,382,360 downwards.
CCAATATCAACATTATTAGGCTATTGCATCTAAACTATACACTCCCCCTTACTCCAGGGCTCTGTTTAAGGCCCTCTCTTCGGTGTTTCCTGAAGGTAAAGCTAGTGGACCAAAGGATGTGGGGTGTGAGAGTAAGGAGGAAAAACCTCCCCAGACACCCCCACTCATTACCATGGCCCTTTTGTGAGAATGACCCCTCTCCTGGCGCCACATGTTTAAGTCTTTGGAGTGCCAGAACCAGCAACACAGTTGACTCAAATTGCCATGACAGCACAGAGAGAAAGACCCCATTCCTCCATTAGCGTGAGCCCTAAGACATGCAGCGCTAGGTATAGAGCAGCAGTTGGGAGAGTGCAGTCTGGCTGTCTTGTATACCTCTTCTGGAAAGGAGGTGTGAAGCTTGAGCCCCATTTAGTGCCTGGGGGAAGGGGAAGAATGAACTGCTGGGGCAAGATGCTGGGTCTGTGTGGTCACAGTGCTAGAAAGAGAGGAGGAAACAGACATACATTTATAGGGTGGGGGAAGAAGAGGTTGCCCAGTTCCTGCCCCACATGGTGCTTCTAAAGAAGGGTGGTAGGGGAACCCAAGCCAAACCTTTTTTCTTCCATTCCCAGCTATAGGTGCTCTGCCAGCTTTCAGGTGTTCCCAGTGCAGCATCTGCTACAGAGTTCCTCATCCTGAAAGTTTGGCCTACATTCTTTGTTTCTATAATTATATTCAGTCGTATTAAAACACATAATTGTTTGCTTACACTTAGGAGATCCATGTCACTCTGAATCAATGGCCTGTCCTCTTTATTATTTATAATTATTTAGAATGCATGGCTCTGGCTTCTCACCTGGCCAGTGGGTGGGACCTC
>ML675603.1:109275613-109381491 GCA_007922155.1 Mesoclemmys tuberculata | reverse complement strand
GGGGACGGGAGATCCTCCTCACTGAACTCCTTCCCTCTGGCTGCAGTGGGCAGGAGGGGGGCTGCTGGCGGAAACTGGTGACCCTTCAGGGTTGTAAAGATTATATTTGTGCCCTTGAGCCAAAAAAGGTGGGAACCACTGTTCCAAGGACACATGAGTGACAAAGGGAGTGATAAAGGGTGAGAGTAGACCAAAAATAAAAGTAAAGGATAGAACTGAAATTCTACCATCTAAAAATGCATTACGAAGCACACGTGAAAGTCATTTTGAGTGGCCTTCCAGCCTTGCTACAGAAATTAGAACCATGTAAAATAGCCATTAGTGGTGATACACAACTGCAAGATGCAGATGGCCCAGTTATTTAATGAGGTTGTGCATGAAGCCTGTGACTTCTATCCAGAGAAAGAAAATTCTCCAAAGTCGATTATCTATGCCCATTGTATTGTACTCCCACAGGGCCAGACCCAGAAAGGGACTTAGGCATGGCAAGATCTGATTTTTAGGCTCCTTGCCATTCACTGGAATCCACAGTCCCAAATTAGGTGTCCAATCTCCATACACAATGCATGGGAAGAGACAGACACTTATAGAATCACAGAATAGTGGAGTTGGAAGGGATCTCAGGGGATCATCTAGTCCAACCCCCTGCTCAAAGCAGGACTATCCTCAGCTAAATCATCCCAGCCAGGACTTTGTCAAGCTGCAGCTTAAAAACCTCTAAGGATGGAGATTCCACCACCTCCCTAGGTAACCCATTCCAGTGCTTCACCACCCTCCTCTTTTAAGAATTGGATCCACAAAAGCCAGCACTGTGAACCAGGAGCTAACAAAGTTAACAAGCAGTACCTGTTGAGGAGAGTGTAGGTCCTAAATTCTCTCCCTCAAAGGGACTTAGGTGCCTAAATCTAGGCTGAAGAGAAGCACCTATCTCCACTTAGGCTTCACAGGCCTGAACCCCCTCTTGGATTTAGGTGCCTAAGCTGATTTTTGGAAGAGGAGGAGGTGGTGGTGGTGTTGGTACCACCACTGCCCACCTTATAATTTTTAACCCAGTGGTTACAGCACTGACCTCAGATGTGGGAGCCCCAGGTTCAATTCCTCCTTTTGCCTGATGCGGGGAAGGGAGTTGAACACGGGTTTCCCACTTACGAGGTATGTGCCCTAGTCACTGCACTGTGATTGAATAATGATTAAATAATCATTGGACCAACAAAAGAGAGAATAACTCTACAGCCAGGAGTTAGGACACTTTCCTGGAATGTGGGAGACCCATATTCTATTCCCACTGCTCCAATGCATAGTTAATTATTTATAAAAAGTGCAACAACTTCAACAGGACAGACTGAGAGAAACCTGTCTCAGAACAGCCCATAACCCAGGGCACTCTCCTGGAAAGGGGGAGACCGAAGTTTAAATCCCTTTTCAACATTAGGCAGGGGGGAGGGAAATGGACCTGAATCTCCCACATCGTGAGGAAGTGCTCTACCCACTGGACAAGAGTTCATAATAGGGGCACTTCCTCCTCCCTCCAATTTTGGTGGGGTTATGCATGTTCTGGATTGGTCCACAAAGGCAAGACAAGTGGGGGACACCTAGTTTGAGGATCCTGTTGTGGCTTAGGCAGGCACTGAAGCACCTAAACTAAGGTGGCTGTGCACATGCTCAATGAGAGAAACTTAGGTGCCTACAGAGTTAGGTGACAGCTGAATGGGGGTTTTGAGGATCTCAGTGGTGCTTAAATGTAGGACTTTGACATCTGAAGTAGCAATTATCGTTATTATTAATAATTATTTGTAGTTAGGCGTCTAAGTCTTTTTGTGGATCTAGCCCACACACCTTGTAGGATGACATATTGCGTATGCGTACCCATGCGGGTACGTGAGACACAGGCAGGGGATACCCAGGGAAACACAGAGTCAAGGGGAGGTGGGAAGCAGCAGCCCACTTCCCACCTGGTCACAGCTCCCAGCTGGGAGGCAGGCAGCAGCCACAAGCTTCTGAGGGAGACGGGCAGCAGCCCCCTGCTTCCTGCCAGGTCCCAGCTCCCAGGTGGGACCCCAGTAGCAACCTCCTGTGTCTTGGGAGCTGGGCTTGCAGCTGGCTGGCTGGCAGCCACCCACGCCCTGGTTCCAAGCTGAGGGACAACCTCCAGCACCCTTGCTTGAAGATGGGCAGCAGCTGCTTGCCCACATCCCTGGCCTCAGCCTGCACAGAAGCCTCCTCTGCTCCAGCTCAGATTGAGTGGCAGCTGCCCACCTCCTGAGCTGGCAGCCAGATGGCAGCCGCCTGCAACTTGCCAGGTGGCAGCCCCCCCCTCACTGGCTCAAAGTCCAGTGCCCAGAAAACTTGTCAATTAACTATAACAGCCCCAGATTTCACCAATTAACCTCTTTTCCTGTCTTTCTCTCTCTGACCCTCCTTCCCTGTCTCGCTCTCTCACCCCTTCCTGCTCCCAAATCTATGGCAAAAAATTTGGCGTGGTGCTTTATATTCCCTAGCTTTGGCATGCCACTCAAAGCCTCCAAGCTTTGGCCAACATCACCTCTAGCCCAGGTACATACTTGAGTTGTGCACCCCTGATGTAAAGGTGGTAACCCTACCCACATCAGATTAGACATCTGTCCTATCATGGCCTTATATACTCAGCCCTTCTTCCAACATATGGCTCACATTATTCTGTAAATATAGAATCCCATGGAAAATTGAGTGTTGGGGTACTATTAAAATTTTCAGAAGTTAGGGGGTACTTGCTACTTAAAAGGTTGAGAAACACTGACATACTAGAATGGTTACATGAGGGATACCAGGGCCTCACTAAATGGTGGAAGCCAGTGTAAATGTCAGAGTAAGGGGTCAACACACTCAGCTAAAATGCAGGGTGAATCATGCAAATCTGGTGTCACAAAGACATAACTAAAAGAACTGTTCAGCAACAGCATTACATGATAGTTAGGGCCCTACCAAATTAATGGTCCATTTTGGTCAGTTTCATGGACACAGGATTTTAAAAATAGTTAATTTTTAAATTAAATTTAAATTAAATTTAAATCCCTGGGGAGGGATGGGACTTCCTCTTCCTCTGCACAGACCACGACTGGGACTGGGTCTGACCCATCTCTGGGAACTTTCCCCAGCTGCAGGAAACTCTAAAGGCAGCACAGAAGAGCTGGGCTCTGAAGGCAGTGCAGCTGTAAAGCTTCCTGCAGCCAGGGGAGGTTCCCAGACGTGAATCTGACATGTCCCCGGGAGCACCCCATGCAGGGGAAGAGGAAGTCTCATCCCTCCTTCCCACTGGGACTAACAGCTGGAGCCTAGTGCACAGTGGGAGTCCCTCTCTGGGGTCTACACAGCCCTGTCCTGCCCCTACAATAGCCATATATCACATTTCGCAGTCCATGATGCATTTTTCACAGCTGTGAATTTGGTAGGGCCCCAAGGATAGTTTTTGGAAAAGAAAAGCACTAGATCAGTGTAAACAGGGGAGACCTACCTATATGATAGCCACTGAATATTCTTCTAAATTTGTAGAAAATATACTTCTCATTAGACCCACAAGTGAACAGGTTAAAGAAAGGTGAAAAGACATCTTTCTGTCATTCAAGAAGAAACACTCACTGACAATAAGGGTTGGTTTATCAGCTCTGAATTGCAAGTTTGGGGGATACAGCACAAATGCAAGCATACTACTTCCAGCTCCCATCACCAGCAAGGGAATGGTCTGGTGGAGAGAACAATACGGACTGACATGAGAATTTTACAAAAAGAACACATTAGCTCATCTGAATTATAGGGCACCACCATCATGCTCCCATCATGTATGATTTGCATGAAGAGGAAAGTATGCTAGTTCACCCTGCCCCCCATTCCCATAGATTTGGGCCTTTCAACCTCTTTGTGTTCTACGTTGCTCTGCCCACATCCAATGCAGAGGAGCAGCATGTGACACACAAAGATTAAAATCTCTCTTTTCAGCTGGTTGTCAATTGCCAATCATTTTTATTCGTCCTTGACTAAAATATAAACTTTATCTGATGATCAGCAAATGTTCACTGAGAACAGCTACATTCGTTCAGCTATAAAGTCATTAAAAATTATCAGCAATTAAGAAACTGCAGTTAACCTGGGAGAATTATACCTTAATCAGGACTAGAAAAATACAGGTCAAAGTCCTGACAATTTTGCACCACACATGCAGTTCTCAGTACAATCTGGTTAATGAATTGTATGTTTTCTGGTCATCCTAATGGAGCAAAACAGTATTTCATGCCAGATTCCTTCTTCCTTATATCACTTGTAGATGCTTAAAAATATTTTAAAACAAAACTGTTTCCTGATCAATTTATTAAACTGCCATGTAATCAAAACACACCCTTCATATAATGGCACATCCTGAATCTTACCACATTATATGGACTAATATGTTTCAAAACCTGTAGAAAGAGTGGTACAACATGCTACAAAAACTATCAGGGCAAATTTTTATGGCATTACTTTTCTCTAATCCACAGTTTCTTTACCTTGCATGTAACAGTACTTCAATAACTCCAAAAATTTCAGAAGACATTACATACCTGTAGGCTTGCAACAAAAATATCTTATAAATGTTAATGAAAACTGTCCTTAGACTGTTGACCTAGAATAAAAGAAACAAAAAAATAAATCTACACAGGTAAATATTAGTGTATTGTTTGTTCAAATCCAACAGCCTGGGAGTGAACTACAGGGAAATAAGATTTTATACCACCCTTGAAAAATTCCTATAATCACATATGCACAAAATTCTGCAAAGCTCTGATTCTGCAAGGTGCTAAGCAGCCTCAATTTTCATTAACTTTAGCACCTACAGGAGATGCTCAGCATTTTGTACAGTCAAACTACAAGTGTCAGAACATTTAAAACAAGTGTCAGGACATTTAAAATTATTTTGGAAGCACTAAACCAAAAAGAATGTATTTAATTTTCAGTTCTCACCTGTAAATTGAGAAATAAACTATGACATTTCAGCTTCAAGACTCTGACCAGTTTGTATTTCATGTTTTTCCCTGCAGTCCTGCTTGAATTGAAGGCAAGACTTGACCTGATAGAAGTACAGGCATAACTACAAAGACAACAGGAAAAACAACAGTTTTTACAAGATTATTTCTGTAAATTAACCCCATAAATAGTATGAAAAGATTAAAATAGATGCACTGTCTTCCAATTGCTACTAGTACATTTTCCTTTGATATACTTATAACAGCTCTTCCTATTTCTCCTTACCTCTTTGGGCCTAACCAGAGATCTATCCAGGTAGAACTCAAGCTGTGAGGAGGCTACATCCCTTTGGGAATTCCCATGATGACTCTCCATATTTTCTCCCTTATTTTAAATTTTGCTCCCCATATTTTCTTCCTTAAATGATCCTGCATATTTGTGTTCACATCCCTCCCCCCTTTTCCATTTCCAGCATAGGTTCCTTTATCCTCAGAACTTTCAGCAGCCCCTCCTAAAGTCGTTTATTGCACCCTGACTAGCTCTTCCCTTTTTATTCAATGTATTATTTACCGTTATTACAAGAGCGGTTAGAGGTTCTAAAAAGTAAATGGAATATCATCATTCAATGGAGATATTTGCAATGGGTCCAGCAGGGATCTGTTTTTGGGTCAGTAATATTCACTATCTTTATAAGCAATGAATTTACATTCTTTTTGAGTTGTTTGCAGATGACACAACAATCAGCAGTAAATAAAGAGGATAACAGGTCACTTACAGACCACACATTTTAATATAACCAAGAATATATATCTAGAAACAAAGAACATAAGCCACACTTACAACATGCACTCCCACAGACATATAAGAAGGGGAATATCAAGTAGAAACAGGGAGGTTGTATTATCTCTGTATATGGTGTTAGTGCAGTGAAAATATTACTAGAATACTGTTACCAGTTCTGGTGTTCATACTTAAAAAGTTATTGAAAAACTAGAGAGAGTTCAGAAAATAGCTACTTGAATGATTCAAGATCTCTTTCAGCAAGAGACTTTAAAAGCTCCATCTGCATAGCTTATCAAAAAGGACGTTAAGAGATTACTTGTATGGGTGCCAGGTCTATATAATTTTTGGTGGTGCCCAACCTCATAATGGGTCCTGGCCAGAATGCTGGGTCCATGTGAAGTGGGAAAGGGGTGGGGCTGGGAGGTGGAGTGGCCACCACACAGCACTGCTTGGGGCTGGGAGTGGCTCCTGGACTGGGCACTAGGCTCACATGGGAGAGGGCAAGGGGAAGGGTGGGGCTGGGAGGGGGAAGCGATTGCTGCCACACCGTGTGCTATTTGGGGCCAGGACTAGCACCAGAGCAGCTCCATCTGTCCTAGCCAGCCGCTGAGTGTGTTGGGAGGGAAGCAGAATGACCATGCCACGCTGGGGGCCACTGTGCTCTGCACCTCCATGGCTGAGCGCCACTGGAGGCTCCACAATTGGCCAACTCAGCACCACAGAAATAGTGGTGGAGCCCGGGCACCATGGGCCCATATAACTCGCTGCCTATGGTTTACTTGATCATTGTCTACAAGTACCTACACAATAAGATTTTTGATAGGAGAAGGCTCTTTAATCTAGCAGACAAAGGTACAACTGGTCCAATAGGTGAAAGATGAAACAAACAAATTCAGACTAGAAATAAGGTATGTATATATATTTTTTTAACAGTGAGGATAATTAATCATTGGATAATGATGGGATAATTCTCCATTGATTGAAATCAAAACTGGATGTCTTTTTAACAGATATACTTTAGCTCAACCAGAAATTATGAACTTGTTGTAGTAATTCCTGCCTATGTTAGGTAGGAAGTCAAACTAGATGACAATAGGGGTCCCTGATAGCCCTTAAAAAAAAAAAAAGGATTAGCAACAGAAGTGAAGCCCATCTAAAGCAAAGAGGCTCTCACAAGAGGCAGGCATTCCAATGTTCTATATGTTCCGCCACACCCCATCCTTTCTCCTCACTGCCAATACTCCCACAGCAGGTGGGTCCACAGGGTCAAGTTTCTTTGCTTGCATTCTGTTAAGAGCTCCATGTAAACAGCTGCACAAAAGAAGTCATTTGCTGAGCATCAACAAGCTTTGTTGATTCTACAAAATTCAGGAATAAGTTTTCATCTTCTTGAGTAACATCTAATGGCACCTAATTTATTTACACACAGATATAGAGCATTCTTATAGCAGATATAGCAAGGAAAGGGCCTCCAAAAAACTGACCTGCATCAGTCCAATTTTAAAGTTCTCTTCCCATGCCGCTTAAGCAATTCTCTGTCACAGATGACAATTCCACTATCCTATCAATCACTCTAGTTAACAACCTTGATGTTATCTTTGATTACTCTCCATTTTTCAATCCTTGAAACCAGGTTCTCACCAAACCTTCGTCACTGTGCCTTCAATAAATATTGCCTGAAGTCCACCATTCTTTTCCCTTCCCTACTGCTAAAACACTGGTTCACATTCTGTGACCTCCTCCTTTTTCCACATGGTACAATTTCCCTGGCTGTATTCTGTCCTTAAAGATAAAAAACAGAGGGCCAACCAGGAACAAAAATATCATATATACACATTGTGTGCGCCTACACATATGCCCACAAAAAGGGGAAGTGTAAACAGAACAGTTACATTTTTCATATGATTTTTGCTGATGAAAAGTGCCTTACTTACAAGCTTAGAAACCAAAGTTTACCCAGAAATCAGATACACACGTGGAAAGTACCACTGTAATTTTCCACAATACTGTTCAATCAATACAATTTAGCCCAGACTAAGGGAATATCACTGGAGTTCATAGGGTGTTTATTCCCTAAAAATCCATGGGAAGTTAATCAAGTTCCATAGCCCATTCAATCATTAGTTCTTTCTTTCAGAATGTCAGCAAGATGTCCAGTATTACCAGATGAGGCTATGAGGCTGTGGTGTCTGTCCACTTGAAACTGAACTACAGATCATCAGATGCAGTTCTTGGAAGTCACACAGCCATCAGGTGGTAATTTTCGGTTACTCCTGATGTGGGTTGGATTTGAAATGGTAAACTAGAGTGGAGTGAAGACGAAGGCCATTTTTATTGCATGTTCTCATTTGTTGTATGGGAGTGTGACGGAGTGCCCCAGCCCCACCTTGGCCTAGAAAGGGTTAACAACATACTGTAGGCTGTGGCAGCCATGCCAGTCCACCTCTGCTGGTAATGCTCAGCGTGGAAGCAAGATATAAAAGAAAGCAACCCAGCTCAAACTGGGTTGGCTGCACACCAAGCCCCAGGCAGATTCCAGACCAGCAGATGACCACAGAGAAGGGACTGAGCCACCAGGAGTAGCACTGGCTGAAGACCCTGGAGGCCCCGGAGAATCATGGATCATCACCACGGGATACAGGGTAGGAAGTAGCCGAAGGGACTTGAATGGTGCCAGACGGATAATAGGGGAACTGGTCAGCACGTTGTGGGAGGATCCCTGCTGACTCAGTGGCGAGTACCCCTGCACCTGACAGGCCCCTAGGCTGGAGCTCAGAGGAGCAGGAAGGGCCTGAGTCTCCCTACCCAGGGCACTGCACAGCCCTAGCTCCTCAAATGTGTCAATAGGCACTCTGCCCTGACTGAGAGGGCGGCTTTACTGACTCCAGCTACTAGGACCCTGGAGACCCTGGAGAGTCGTGGATTATGACCACGGGAGACAGGGTAGGAAGTAGCACAGGGGACTTTAATGGTGTTACAGGGAGATAATCGGGGAACCGGACAGTGTGTTGCAGGAGGATCCCTGCTGACTCAGGGGCAAGGGCCCCGGCTGGGGCTCAGAGCAGTAGGGAGGGGCCAAGCCCCCCTACCGTAAGCGCCATATACCCCTAGGTGACATCCCACTACCCCAACATGCAATAGGCCATGCTGCCCTGATTGAGAGGGCCGCTTTCTTGACTCTGGCTATTAAACCACAGTGCCCTGACCAAGGGGGCCACTTTCTTGACTCTACCTACCAGGCCTAACTGCCCTGTCTGTAAGGGTCACTTTATCGACCCCAGCTACTAGGATACATTGCCCTGACTGGGAAGATCATTGTCTTGATTCTGAAAATTGGGTTATACTACTATATTTGACAGTCCGGGTTGCTAATAGGGAACTTAATAGATAGCTACTCTGCTTTTCCCTGCATACGTGACCTGACACCTAAGACAGCCTCAGCCCTGCGACAGGGAGGCATAACTGATCAGACTAATTTTGTAGTGGACTCACCTATATCATTAGCAAAAAACAATATTCTTGTGGATCTCTGTACGTATTAATTTATACTAGAACATTTAACCAGTGTCCGTATTTACCTGGAGTAGTCACAGTAAACCTCAAGTGTCTGTGTATCTAGTAACAACCCACACCATGGAATCACAGAGCAACTTGGTAACTGTTTAAACTTGGAACATCCTGGGATATCATCATCAACAGAAAAATTCACCACGGTCTTCTTGGGGTTTATTAAAAATCCGTACTCAGGAATGCCTGTTGCCAATGTCCTAAATTAGATATAAATGGTTAGAAAAAAATATAATGTGTAATATAAGTGACATTACCCCATTAGCCTGACACTTATCAAAAGCAAATCCAAAAATTTTATGGCTACCTTCCAGGAAAAGACTCCTGATTACTATCCATTATATAAACCACTGCAAACATTGAGAATAAATACAGAAGAGGTATTACAGAAGCAAAGGGTCACCAACTGAGTTAATGCTGCCAGAGATATAAAAAATGGAAGACGCTTCACGCAAAAGAAACCAGTAAAAGTGTTAAGGAAATGATTAATGAAAGGAAGAGTCTAATTTTTAGAGCAGAAAATCAGGTAAAAAACATTATAGACTATTTTAAAAAGAATCACAAATTAAGATTACACAAACAACCTTAATTCTGCCACTGTTCACACCACAGATTTAACTGTAGCAGAAATATCAAGCTAATATATCTATTGAAAACAATCTAGAAGCAGATATTGGGTAGGACATGTTGCAATAAATACATACTGTCAAATTTAAATTCACTTCTGCCCTTTCTCAAAATAGAAAGAAAAGGAATAAATGCCCTGACAGTATCAAGTGACATAAGAGAAGTAGAGTTATCTGCTTTTCATAGAATCATAGAATATTAGAGTTGGAAGGGATCTTAGGAGGTTATCTAGTCCAACCCCCTGCTCAAAGCAGGACTATCCTCAACTAAATCATCCCGGTGAAGGTTTTGTCAAGCCTCAGCTTAAAAAAATCTAAAGATGGAGATGCCACCCCCTCCCTAAGTAACCCATTCCAATGCTTCACCACCCTCCTAGTGAAAAACTTTTCCCTAGTGTCCAACCTAGACCTCCCCCACTGCAACTTCAGACCGTTGCCCCTTGTTCCGTTATCTGCCACCACTGAGAACAGCCTAGCTCCATCCTCCCTGGAACCCCCATTCAGGTAGTTAAAGACTGCTATCAAATCCCCCCTCATTCTTCTCTACTGCAGACTAAACAGGCCTAATTCTTTCAGCCTCTCCCCATAAGTCTTGTGCTCCAGCCCCCTTATCATTTTTGCTGCCCTCCGCTGGACTCTCTCCAACTTGTCCACACCCTTTTTGTAGTGGGGGGCCCAAAACTGGACACAATACTCCAAATGCAGCCTCACCAATGCCGAATAGAGGGGAATAATCACTTCCCGCGATCTGCTGGCAATGCTCTTACTAATGCAGCCCAATATACCATTAGTCTTCTTGGCAACCAGGGCACACTGCTGACTCATATCCAGCTTCTTATCCACTGTAACTCCCAGATCCTTTTCTGCAGAACTGCTGCCTAGCTCGTTGGTCCCCAGTCTGTAGCTGTGCATGGGATTCTTCTGTCCTAAGCGCAGGACTCTGCACCTGTCCTTGTTGAACCTCATCAGATTTCTTTTGGCCCAATCCTCCAATTTGTTTAGGTCCTTCTGTATCCTATCCCTCCCTTCCAGGGTATCTACTACTCCCCTTAGCTTAGTGTCATCTGCAGACTTGCTGAGGGTGCAATCTACCCCCTCTTCCAGATCATTAATGAAGATGTTGAACAAAACCGGTCCCAGGACCGACCCCTGGGGAACTCCACTTGTGATTGGCTGCCAGCTAGACATGGAGCCACTGATCACTACTCGTTGAGCCCTTTGCTCTAGCTAACTCTCTGTCCATTTTGTAGTCCATTAATCCAACCCATACTTTTTTAACTTGCTGATAAGAATACTGTGGGAGACCACATCAAAAGCTTTGCTAAAGTCAAGGTATATCACGTCCACCGCTTTCCCCTCATCCACAGAACCAGTCACCTCTTCATAGAAAGCAATCAGATTGGTCAGCCATGACTTTCCCTTGGTGAATCCATGTTGACTGTTCCTGATCATCTTCCTCTCTTTTAAGTGCCTCAAAATGGATTCCTTGAGAACCTGCTCCATGATTTTTCCAGGGATTGGAGGTGAGCCTCACCGGCCTATAGTGCCCTGGATCCTCTTTCTTCCCTTTCTTGAAGATCAGCACTATATTTGACTTTTTCCAGTCATCTGGGACCTCCCCCTGTTGCCACGAGCTTTCAAAGATAATAGCCAATGGCTCTGAAATCACATCAGCTAACTCCCTCAGCATCCTCAGGTGCATTGCATCTGGCCCCATGGACTTGTGTATGTCCAATCTTTCTAAATAGTCCTCAACCTGATCCTTCAGCATTGTGGGATGTTCACCTCCTCCCCATTCTGCGCTGCCCAGTGCAGTAGTCTGGGAGCTGACCTTGTCTGTGAAGACAGAGGCAAAAAAGGCATTGAGTACCTCAGCTTTCTCCACATCCTCTGTCACTAGGTTGCCTCCCCCATTCTGTAAGGGGCTCACACTTTCCTTAATCTTCCTCTTTTTGCTAACATACCTGTAGAAACCCTTCTTGTTCCCCTTCATATCCCTTGCTAGCTGCAACTCCAATTGCGCTTTGGCCTTCCTGATTTCATTCCTGCATGTTTGAGCAGTATTTTTACAATCCACTTCTTGTAAGCTTCTTTTTTGTGTTTAAGCTCACAAATGACTTCGTTAAGCCAAGCTGGTCACCTACCGCACTTGCTGTTCTTTCTGCACATTTTCATTCCTGTTTAGAGTTAGGTGGGGGCAGGGTGGCATGTGGAGCAGTTTGTTTAAGCACACAGAGATGTCCCTTGAATCCTCCTGAGACCTCGATACAACTTCCACGAAGGTACTCTGCAGTCCTCTGCCAAAGGTTTCTAGGGATGTCTGCCTTATTTCTTCCTCTGTAATAGGACACTTTCCCATGCCAGTCAGCAATAACTTCCCAAAAGGCTGTGCTGGATGGTGGCGAGTTGCATAGTGGGATACCTATTCATAGCATGCTGCACTGTGCACCAGCACAAACATTCCTGGTGAGTGAACACAGTGCCAACTTAAGGAGGCATGTATGCATGCAGACAAGTGATATACTGACTGCAGTGACTCTACGTCATCATAACTTGTGTCAACCAAAGTTTGTAGTGTAGACATGGCCTCTGAAATGTATGCCTTGGAGGGGCATTCTATCATAGTATTCTTTCTAAGACACAAAGCAGAGCAATTCATTCCATGATTTCTATAATGGTGTCCTTCCAAGTTTCTGCTATCAGGATTATAAAGAAGGAAACACAAAGCAATACTGATCTTTTCAGTGGAGAAGAGTACTCAATAGCTTTTGCTTCCTGTGAGTGATTTAATAAGTCCTCCAGATCAGCCAAATTAGGTTATTATTATCCTTTTATCCCAGGAGTACCAATAGGAGAGGTAAATGGACCTGGATCACTAGTGCAAAGCCAGATAGTCCTAATTGTGCAAAGACTACTGGCAGAAAAAGCACCACTGGCACAGGCCCAGTGATTGATGAAGAATGCAAAGACACTGTTAAAGGAGGATCTCAAATGGCAAGACACGTGGGTTCATCTGTGATGCTGCCAAGGTGACAAAATGCAACAAGGACATTACGGAAACAAATAGTTTCTGGTGTATTCTCAGTCCAGTGGCTTGACTTATCAGTTTCAGAACTACAGATCCTCATATCACTGGAGATCTTGAGTTGCTTAACCTAGCAGCTGGGTGCAAACAAGGAGTATTCACAGCACAAGTGATATGACTTATTTCACTAGTGTCTCAGCCTGCACTTAGGGAGGCTCAAGTTAATCCGTTCTAATTGATACTAAATCCCACCAGGTTCAAACCCCTCAAAGTGTATTACTGGCCACAAAGAGCAAGATACAGCTGGGTACATTAAGAACATTAAAATACACCTCAGGATTGTTTCCACTGAATTTGCAAAAAGGCATTTGGCATCAATGTTTCTCACTCTCAAGTATTTATGCTGCATTCATCTCCAGGATATTTCTGGGTACCTCTCTTGGCACCCAACAGAAGCATATAACTCTTAAGAATTCTAAAGAATGGTGTTTTGAGTCCTTCCAAAGAAGTTTTACATTGGACATCTTTGTTTCCACCAGGGAGTCCAGGATACTCATCCCAGGATCTGAATGATCAGAGAATTCTTTGTGCTGATACAACAGCTAAGAGTCACAGTCTTTCCCCAAGAATTGAAGACAGCAGTCATGATTGCTTAGTAAGGACGTTTTATTATTGTACCCAGAACAGCTGTGAAAAACAGAAAATGGTCAAATAAACCATAGTCAGCTGCTCCGGCCCAGTTTGCCTTAACAACTGCAGTACAGAGCCCCATCAACATCAGCAGGTAGAAAAGAGCTTTAAACTAGGGATAGTTGGGGTTACCAGAGTTCCTAGCTGGAGCAGACATATGATTTTGATACAGGCTGGTGTCCAAGCATGTAACTATATGATTGTCGTCAGTCAAATGCAATAAGGCATAGACTCAGAAATAGGGATCTATCATGACAGTCATCTTTCCAGAACAGGAAGTTAAACAGTTGCTTGGGGGAAAAAAAACCCTCCAAATTCATATTACAACATATTCTTTTTGTCAGTATCTGAATATTAATGAATGAACAAAACATATATGCTTCTATAGAAGAAGGCAAACGAATAAAAATGTACTAATGCTTATATTTTAAGTTTGTCCTTTGACAGCATACCTCAGAAAATGTTTCGCTTGTGTTAAGTGAGGTGTAACTAGCAAAAAATCATCAATTAACCGTATCAGCACTCTGGAATTAAAAAAGAAAAAAAGATAAACAAATTTATATTTAGTTTGAAAATATTCTTTTCTTTATTGTTGTTCCTAAAGTGTCAAGCTATGGACTAGTGTAATTATTATTTTGGTTTTATTCACAAAATGAAAGAGAAATATAATCTCTACATATCATACATAAAATTTCAATGAGAACTTCCCCATTGTTACAAAGAAACACCAAGAGCTTGTCTACATTTCAGATGCTACAGTAGCACAGCTACAGCTCTACTGCTGTAGCACCATAGTGTAGACACTTGCTGTTTTGCCTATAGTGAACTTTAATTAGTCATCTTGGGAACCAAAGCATATTATAATCTGCTATGATGCAGGACGAGGTACAGGTAGTTGGAACAGAATTTCATATATGGCCATAGCAACTTACTTCTCATGACCACATAAAAGCACAGATTAAGACTGACTGACCAGTTTAGGGATATTTACCTTCTTGCTGCCTGTTCTATAACTTCCTGAAGACAGAGGATTTCAAATTTTCAAGGCTGTCAATCCAGCACTAAATTGCATCCTCACTAAGGCTGAGACTTTCAAATTCAATGGAAATCTGACACCTACCACTCTCGGATTCCTTTGAAAATCTCAGCCAAAGGGTCAGATTTTTAAAGGTATTTATGTGCCTAGAGATGCAGATTAGTGCCTAGTGGGATTTTCAAAAGCACACAGTCTCAACTCCCAGTTCTCACTCAATCAATACATAAAACTTCAACCACTAATTAGCATTTTAATTAGCCCACAGGGGGCCCCCATAAGCCTTAAGGAGGCTTGTGCAGTGGGGTATTGGTGGGCTACTAATATTTGTGGAGAAGGGGGTATGGGTAGAAGTCTACAAGCCTCCTTACATCTGTGACATTAATTAAGCCAACAGCAGGCATGCTAATGTTTAACAATGGGCTGATGCAGTTATCCAGGTGCAGAGCTACTCCTGTGCGTCTCCTAAGGTTCACAGGAGGAAAGAATCCACAGTGAGATTATGGAGGATAGATAGCAGGGGCAATCCTTCGGGGGCTGAGGTATACCCCAATGATGCTCCACGACCCTAATTTGGCTCATGGGGGATTCAACTATCCTGTTATGGCTCAACTGGGCTGAGCAGCTTATTAAGGCTGGGAGTGACGAGCCCCCCAAACATTTAAGACTCCTGAAGTGAGGGGTTTCCACCAAATAGACTTCTCTAAAGATCACAGGATAAATGTGTGTTAGGAGGTCCTTAATTCAGGTGAGGATGGACCCTGAGCCTGCTATGGTTTGCTGTAGGCACTCACAAGCCTCCTATGACCCCCAGGAAGTTTGTGGACCTGATAAGCATCTAAAACCTGGCAGGTATTGGTGTATGTGCATGGGAGGGCAGTAGCTCTCTTTACATTCATGGGGGTTGGGGTTTCAGGAAGAGCCTCCTAAATCTCACGAGGGCCATGGGCTGCAAGCCTCCCAGGACTCATCATGCCAGGTACCACATAAGGCTTGTGGGAAGAGATTGGGGGACTTCTTACAATCCTCCTAAACCTGCAGTGTTGGTGGGTACCTGACAAGTCTCTTAAAGCTCAGAAAGTTGATGTACTTACCAAGGCAAAGCCTAAGATCTGCAGGAGTTGGGCTCACTTCATAAGGACCTTGAAGCATGTATTATTGAAGCTCCCTTGCTGAAGGCCTCAAGAAGTGAGTGGGGTGAGGTGAAGTGGAACAATCTTCCCTCCAGCCCCCTTCACTCCCATGTTACCATTTAAAAGACACTAAGGAAATTCCTGCACAAACCTTCATTATGGTGGAGGCATATTGCAGTGGTTTGAATAGATATCATTTTCCAAGAATGAGAACACTGATATTAAAAACAACAGTGTTAGAAACCCAGGAAAATTCAGAATTAAGATTAAATTTAGAGAAAACCCAAATTTAGGCAAGAATGCAAATTCAGCTTAGGTAGCCAAACTATCTTCACTCTGCCCCTTTAGTGAGGCTCTGAGAAAATCAGAAACTCATATGACCTTAGCTATCCATAATAATTATTCATTTTATCAGTGATCACAAGAACTAAAATGTCTTAGTACTAATGGTACAGTAGTTGGGCCACTTTATGTATTTCATTCTGCTCATAAATAGTCAACAAAATAATTTTGCAAATTCCTGATTAGACAAATAACACATTTAAGGAAATCAATTCCCATTCCTCTTTAAAGGATTGGTTCAGAGAGACATTAAGAATACTTAGTGTGCAGCAAGGTCAGGGCCTAAGATTTTTTGGGAAGGCCAATTATTCAAGTGTCAGAGAGAGACCTAATATAGTAGTCTCATATGCCTAGATAAACCAATTAGAGCTCTTACGTAAAAACAGAAAAAAATAGCATGCTCCAATAAAGGTTTTAATTACTCTGAATTAGTGTGTTTTAACATTCCATCCTTACTGTGTGTTTTATTCTAATCTATATTTTTATGCAACTTTTAGGGGAGACAGGCTACAATTCCTTTTCTCAAACATGCAAGACATTTTGCATGGAGTAAGTACATTAAAGATGTGATGCACTTTAGGATCTACTGATGAATACTGCCATACAACCGTGAGGTATTTTTTATTATTATTGGCAATTAGATTTCACAATTTCTTGAAAACTGAAGATTTTCTCCCAAAAAATGGACCTTTGTTGCTTTGAAATGGTGCTAACAATTAAAGAAGCACTGTAGAAAAAGCACTGGGAGAAGCTCAGAATAAAAGAAACTTTTTGTATAGGAAAAACGTTTAATTGACTTTCTATCTTATAATGTACAGTATTTGTTATGCCACTACAGCAAAGATTTCTCAAATCTAACAGAAAGTCTGAAAAAGAAATAGTAACAGCAAAGTAATAGCACCACAGAAGTAAGGAACCGAAGTACAAAAAAGGAAAAACTACCGTACCCATCTCGCTGTATTCCACAGAATAATTTGTTTTCCATGTCTCCATAGCATAAACTGCAAAGCAGAGTTGATAAAATGGAACCCTGTGGAATTCCATGACACTGTAAGTAATACCTAGTGAATAAGAAAAATGTAAATTAGAACTGGCAATAGGAAACTTCAGTTAGCCATGACAGGTTTATTTACAATTTTCATAATCATATCAAAAGGTAGGCAATATTTCCAAGAAACACATATGCTTAATATTAGATACCTGGAAGACTTATAAATTTATCTTTTCCTTTAATGTTTAGTTATGTATTCTTTTTTCTAAGAACACAGGCATATGAACTTCCAAATTTGACTTCAGGAATTAGTTATTCTAGCACTTTTTTCCTTTGCCTTAATTTTCTTAATTAGTCCAGAGATTTAAACATTTTGAATTACTGAAAATTCTAAGTTTATAACTGACCTTAAAGCACAATTGTCTTCTACTTTCATATACTTTCAGATCCACACTTCACCTAACCATTGTCATCTTTTATGCCACTTCTATAGCCACAAAATTTATTTTTTCAGACAAACAAAATGTAGAAGATATAGAGGAGGATAGAAACTTTTATAACAACTATTGAGTGACTTCTGAACACTATGTAAACCCTCTGCAGCAACTTAACTAAAAACTGAAAGGACTTGAAGTTTACAGTAACAAGTTATTCGTTATTTTAGTCAGAGGCAGAATTCTGCTGACAACACCGCAGAAATAAGTTGCTCAATAATGTTCTTTAACTCTACCAGACCTGGATCAACCTGAAGGAAATGTAAGGATGCGTACAGAAATAATTAGGAAAATCTTTTTCACTAGGAAGGTGGGGAAGCACTGGAATGTGCTACCTATGGAGGTGGTGGAATCTCCATCCTCAGAGGTTTTTAAGGCCCGGCTTGACAAAGCCCTGGCTGAGATGATTTAGTTGGGACTGGTTCTGCTTTGAGCAGGGGGTGGACTAGATGACCTCCTGAGGTCCCTCCCAACCCTAAGCTTCTATGATTCTATGATAATTAGGTCTCGTAAAATGTTTTACATTGCTTACAAATATGTTTCTAATAATTATTTATCATCAATGCTTCTCTGAACAAATGCTACATGTTCAATACTATACTAAAATAAAGAAGACAGTGATACTTTGGTTAATTAAGTATTTTAGAAAAGAAGAAATGTTCACTCCCATTTAGAAAGAAAACTCAAACTGCAAGCAAACTTTCTAAGTTTTATAAAATATATAAAACATTAAGCACTTGCTAAAAAGTGTGATCATTGTAACAGCCTTTTGTTTAAGAAAATATATAACCCTAAGTTGCAATTTTCAATTCCCACAACTAAAATCATAAATGATGTATGGAAGTTTTGAGAAAAGGGCAATGGACATACCAACGATAAATTAAACTCATTTAAAGTTATACAACTTCAATTATTTATTGAACAAGTTCATTGTCATTTTGTATGAAAACAGAAGACATTAAATCCAATCACTTCAATTAACTTCCGTCTCACAGTATCACCCTGCATAGTTTCCTTGGAAACTTCTTAAGTCTCCCCCAGTTGAGGGGGGACATTTATATCTGTGAGAAAACATTTGAGAGAAATGTGTCAAATGGTGATTGTCTAGATTCACTCAGTGGGGCATTATCTTGCCAGGTTACATTTTCATTTTTGGACCACTCAAAGCTTTTCTATTATTTTGGCCAGGATCAATAACAGGCTAACCAGCCTACAGAAACAGAGGACATCCCGTTTACTCTTTGTAAATATTGTCTCAACATTCTTTCTAGTCCTCTGGCTCTTCCCGTGTACTCCAAAATTTGTTAAATATCCTCATCAGTGGCTCATGGCAGCTACTTTTTCTTCCCAGCATAAATCACCATTTTAACTCTGAATTTTAGCTCAAAGTAGTAGATGGATTGCAAGGACTTGCTTTGTGAACATGGTACACATCTGCCACCTAACGGCCACAAGTAAATTCTGAGAAATTGATAATATAAATGAGAAATGTACAATATTAAGGCATCTTTATACCTTTGCTATCTAGTTTTATAGTTACCAATATTTTGTAATAATTATCACAGTTGCATTTTGTCCTGATCTCATCCTTCTAAACAAGCCCAACTGAAAAAGGGGAAAAGTAATTTTTGCACAATAGGGAATGGTAACAAGATTGGTCAAACTGTGTTGATGTTGCCTTCTTCCTAATGGCCACTGCAAATCTCCAAGATCTTATAAAGCTTTTCCGATATCTTTCCATTGCAATTCATTCACTTATTTTTAAAGCAAATGATGTGTTTTTTAAATGTGTATATTTTCATTTGCGAGAAACAGGATTTATGTGAATAAAGTTTCCATTCCAACACCATTCATGCTTTTATAGATCCTAACCTAAATTAAATGACAACTGTATTTCAAAGTATGGTCAAGTGACATATCCCATCTAATAAAAGCTAGTTAAGAAAGCTAGATCCCTAGTGCCAATAGAAAGATTTTCAGTTGACAGAGCAGAATGGCAGAGTTTAATGTTGCTTACCTGCCCTCAATCTCCAAGATGCTGTTATGAATCATTTGCAGAAACAAAGCAAACAGGCTGGAGCTTGTCTCACTTAAAGAAAGACCCTGAAAAAATTAAAAAGAAAAAAAAAGAAGAAAAGATTTTATCCTAATTAAGGAAGAACAAGTCGGAAAGATGCATTTTTTACTTTAAGCATATTTTCAGTCTCAGTTTAAAGCTAACAAAAACTCAATAAAATAAAAATTTAAGATTCTGTATTTAAAAATGCACCATACACACATTTGGAAACAGCTCAGAATACACAATTACGCTAACATTTGCATTTTTAGCGAAGAAGCAATTTTCTCAAACCAGCAAGAAAGCCAGGTAAAAATGTCTGAGTGATTTTAAAATGCATATGATGAATTATTACAATAAAATGTGATATAAAAATGTGATATAATTACATTATAATTATGTGAATTATTACAATAAAATGTGATATATAACATCCTAGTAACTTCTCTGTTTTACACATGACCACTTACATTTATAATACTCTATAGAGCATACTACCAGAATCAGTCATACTCCTCACATTCTCCAGCTGGGTCGGTCTGCATGTGGATTTTCTTGTCTTCCAGGCATGCTGCAAAGGGGTGAGCTGAGGTTGGCCTGATATTTATTGGCAGTCCTTTCTTTTAATAATATAAAAGAACTTCATATAGTGACAGCTAAGGTCGCAATAAGGCACACCACAGCAACCCATACCTTAAAATTATGTAAATTGAAAATTAAGGGAAAAGCATTCTGCATTCATTGACATTTTCATGTAGCCTAGAACAGTCGTTTTCAATCAGGGGTATGTGTACCCCAGTAGGTACACAGAGATCTTCCAGGAGGTACATCAACTCATCTAGATCAATGTTTCTCAACCCGGGGATTGCAGCTCCCAGGGGAGTCGCAGGCCAGGTTTAAGAGGATCGCAAATGCTGGACCAGCATTAGGGGGTGGCAAGCACGGCAATTATAGGGGTTGCAAGGACCTGTGAAGCTAAGTTACATGCTTCACTCCCGCTGCCTGGGGCTTGGGCTTCAGACAAGTCTCACAAGAGAAAATAGGCTCAAGTATCACATTGAAATATAAGTACAATATTTATATTCCAATTGATTTATTATGTAATTATATGGTAAAAATGAGAATGTAAGCACTTTTTCAATAATAATGTGCTGAGATACTTTTGTATTTTTATGTCTGATTTTGTATGCAAGTAATTTTTAAGTGAGGTGTAACTTTGGGTACACGAGACAAATCAGACTCCTGAAAGGGGTAGAGAAGTCTAGAAAGGCTGAGAATCACTGATCTGGAACACACCAACACCCCATAAGGCTTTCACTTCTGTCTACTCTATAAAATACAAAAAAGGAATACTGAGGGCTCTGCTTAACAGGGTGACCTCAGCAGGATTAAGGGATTTAGCTTCCTAAATGCACAGACTGTGTAACAATCAGATGCACTGATACTAAAGTATAAGAGGCTACAGTTAACTTTTTGCACTACAACTGAAGTCTGATGAAGTTGGGAGTATATGCGGCTTCTTGGTACGTGTAAGAGATGGAAGCAAAAGCCCAAAGGGGTGTATCGTTGGCAATGTGCAAATGACAAAAATGCAAGCGTCTTTTTCCTTAACTTCTTGTTTTCATGCCTTTAAGGTTTTGGGTTGGCAGGGCAAAACTTGATGCAACTTGAACTTTCACAAAATGAATTTTTTATTTATATTAATTTTCTAATTCTTTCTATACAGCATTGGTGTAACTTGGTACAACTCCCCAAGGTTGGGGGGGCGTTTGAAAGCAGAAGAGGAGTCCCTGGGAGCAAGGAGGGCTGGGAGCAGCAGGGGGTGGGGGGTGGGACAGAGGTGTGGAGGATTGGAACTAAAAGGAAGCCAAAGAGCAGAGAGATTGGAAGAAAGGGGAAGGATGGGCTTGGGGAGCTGCAGCTGCAGGGGATTAAAGAACCATGGACAGGAGAGGGAAGAAAACTGTGGTGTTGGAGTGGGAGGGGGGAAGGTTTCTCTCTACTGTGTGCACCAACAGTTGTAAATATTGCATCCTCTGAGTTCTATGCAGACACAGTTCATCACATCAACCCCAACACATAGCTTTACATTTACTGGGTTGCTTCCTAGCAAAATAAAATCATCATACCTTTAATATCACACCTTCAAAAAATATTATTCTTAAAAATTACAACAGAGAAACATAAAACTGGTATTTGGGTAAACAACAGATATACAGTAAACAGATATTTACTGTAGAATTTCCATGAATGTAAATGACACATCAAAAGCCAAATGTTTTTAGTTCCACACTATTTTAAATGCTTCACTCCCCTAAAAATTCCAATTGCACAGAAAACTAAGAAGTGCTATTTTTATGGTACAAAACATTTAGCATCTTTCTAATCCTTTCCCCGTTAAATACTGTTCTCTGATATACATCCTGAACTATGTCTTTGCTATCACTCTACCATCATTTGTGGTTTAATTTATGGGACGGATAACCAGAGCAGAGGATGGCTACCTACAAATACATTTATAAGTCTGAAGGGAACTTCCCTTATAAATGTACTTCCCTCCTCCACAAAAAATTGGCTTTATGTTATCCTTGGGCACAGCAGCCAATTATGAGATCTGTGTTCTATTTGATAGTGCTACATTATTTTTTTATAAACAAAGATCAATGGAAGGAGTTGCACATTAGTAGATAAAAGAAGAATATGACTCTCTATTTACCTTATAATTTCAAATTATGCTGCAATTGGGATATATTTTCAGCTACTTTCAATCTGGCTCCTAAAGCTGCAAGCATAAATCCAAATCAGGTAATTCAGTAACTAATGGCCTGTACTGTTTAGAGGCTGCAGCAGAAAATTTGGCTTAGAACAGTCAAATTTATAGTGCAATTGATTAAAAACAGTTTTGAATGCATTTAAGAGTGAAAAATATTTAAACCTTGAACAAACTAATTTCAGAGTTTGGAAAAAAACAAAAACAATGGAAAGGTAAAATTAGTTTTGTTGCTTAACATTCTATAATTTTTCATTTCTCATAACAAAGAAATCACAGGTCTGGCCATCTAAAGATGGGCTATCAAACTTGTTTCTACTGATCAAGAGAGAGCTTCTCAGAATTCCTCTGGAAGACATTAATTCTTCATTCTGCCAGTTGCCTCTGCTGAACCATGAATGGTACAGACAGAGTGAACCCTAAAAAAAACCCACCTTTCAGATAATGCATGCAAGCAGTTTTGTCCATTGTAAGGTTACAGGGGGTCTGTGAATGTTCAGTAATATTGAGGTCATTTAGCCCCAAGCCAGCAGAATGCAGCAGCCTCAAGCCCTGTGCCAGCTGGAGCAGCCCCTCTGAGAGAGCAACAGCCCTGAGCTTTGCACTGGCCAGAGCGAAAGAGCAGCCCCCTCTTCCCAGACCCAAGCCGGCCAGGCATCCAGCCAGAGCAGAGGAGCAGCCACCCCAAGCTCCATGCTGGCTGAAGTGGAGGATCAGCACTCCCCAAAGCCCCAAGAAGGCTGGGCGCCCAGCTGGAGCAGAGCAGCCCTGTGCCAGCAGAGGCCTGGAACAGCAACGGGCAGCCAGCCAGCGCCTGCCGCCTCCATTAACCTCAGTCCATGAAAGACAGGAAGAGGTGGGGCCACACGCAGTGTGTGGTGGCAGCTGCACCAGGGAAGGTTTAGTTTCTAATTCAGGTAAGAGTAATTTCTTATTATTTATGTAGTTTAATAGTATTATGATCATCATCATACATGTTTATAGGGGTTGTGTGTGTTTATAGATGGTCGGGCGGTGGGGTGGGAGGACACACATTTTACCTAGTGTTATAACTAGTGGGGCTTTCACTCAAAAAGGCTGGGAACCACTGATCTAAATGATTTGCCCCAAAAAAGAGAACAGGAAGTGTCACACTGTCTGGAGTGACACACAACTGACAGTGTCAACCTCAGGGCAGACTGTCAAAAAGCAGCGCAGAAACTCCAAATTGGGGTTCTAGAGAAAGATTTCATCTACCCAGTAACAAGCATGAACCCCTAAAGTACTGTAACTGTCTTATCATGGAGTAAGACACAGACTGTCCCCTTGGACATTCCAATCTTTTTTTACCACCCAGGCAAGCTGAACTATGTGATAGACACATGCTTTACATAAAAAAAAAATCACAATATTCTGGTTTCTCCCAGTCCCAAAGGACCAGGCACTTATGCCAGGTCAGTCGTACTCAGCTCTCACACCAAAGACAACACTGTAGCCAATTCTGTAATGAACTACTTAACTTATTAACTAAGAAATAAGTTATTTACGTATTAAAACAGGAAACATACACAAATGAGTTACAGTATAAAAGGTAATATAGGGCTGACCCATACCAAGAAGCATGGGAATCTCTTGCTTATATTTAGGGATCTTTGCTCCTCAGAGTCCAGACAGCATAAAGATCCAAGTTTCTCCTTGTTTCAGAGATTTTTATCCTGTTCATCCCAGATTCCAAGCTGATGGGATATGTTTGCACGCATGTCTCCCCTTCCTGGGCGGAGTGAGTCTCTGTCCATTGATGCAACACAATGCCTCATTTGCCTTCGATGAGGCAACTTGTGGACAGGATGAAGACTTTACCTTAATGCTTCTTTTCCTGTTTGGTGAGTTACACATAGAATCACAGAATATTAGAGTTGGAAGGGACCTCAGGAGGTCATCTACTCCAACCCTCTGCTCAAAGCAGGACTATCCTCAGCTAAATCATCCCGGTGAGGGTTTTGTCAAGCCACAGCTTAAAAACCTCTAAAGATGGAGATGCCACCATCTCCCTAGGTAACCCATTCCAATGCTTCACCACCATCCTAGTGAAAAACTTTTTCCTAGACCTCCCCCACTGCAACTTGAGACTGTTGCTCCTTGTTCTGTCATCTGCCACCACTGAAAACAGCCTCGCTCCATGCTCCCTGGAACCCCCTTTCAGGTAGTTAAAGGCTGCTATTAAATCCCCCCTCATTCTTCTCTACTGCAGACTAATAGGCCTAGTTCTTTCAACCTCTCCTCATAAGTCTTGTGCTCCAGCCCCCTAATCAGTTTTGTTGCCCTCCACTGGATTCTCTCCAACTTGCCCACATCCTTTTTGTAGTGGGGGGCCCAAAACTGGACACAATACTCCAAATGCAGCCTCACCAATGCCGAATAGAGGGGAATAATCACTTCCCGCGATCTGCTGGCAATGCTCTTACTAATGCAGCCCAATATGCCATTAGCCTTCTTGGCAACCAGGGCAAACTGCTGACTCATATCCAGCTTCTTATCCACTATAACGCCCAGATCCTTTTCTGCAGAACTATTGCCTAGCTCGTTGGTCCCCAGTCTGTAGCTGTGCATGGGATTCTTCTGTCCTAAGTGCAGGACTCTGCACTTGTCCTTGTTGAACCTTATCAGATTTCTTTTGGCCCAATCCTCCAATTTGTTTAGGTCCTTCTGTAGCCTATCCCTCCCTTCCAAGGTATCTACCACTCCCCCTAGCTTAGTGTCATCTGCAAACTTGCGGAGGGTGCAATCTACCCCCTCTTCCAGATCATTAATGAAGATGTTGAACAAAACCGGCCCCAGGACTGACCCCTGGGGCGTTCCACTTGTGATCGGCTGCCAGCTAGACATGGAGGCATTGATCACTACTCCTTGGGCCCTTTGCTCTAGCCAATTCTCTATCCATTTTATAGTCCATTCATCCAACCCATACTTTTTTAACTTGCTGATAAGAATACTGTGGAAGACTGTATCAAAAGTTTTGCTAAAGTCAAGGTATATTACATCCACCACTTTTCCCTCATCCACAGAACCAGTCACCTCTTCATAGAAAGCAATCAGGTAAAAGGAGGTTTACAATACAAACGCTCAATATAACTTTATACCAGGAACTACAGATATTATAAATAGAATAACTAAATGCATCATCCTACAAGTATTCTGTAAAGTCTAAAAACACTAGACACATTTCTATAAACACTAATATGTAATTTTAACTATACTAACCCACAGGTGAGCCAGACTGGTTTCCAGAAATGCATTTGTCACAGTTCAGTGAGGCCTGGAGCCTTGGCATGAGCTGACACCTGCTCTAGTAGCATCACAAGAAAGATCTTTGTGTTCAGTATATGGCCTGAAGTGTGAATTTCACAGACCCCAAGCTACCACATCCTGAAAGTGAGCTTTCCAGTCAAACATGGATGAGCCTTTTCTGTCTACTGCCACTGGGGTTGTATGGCTGAATAGAATTCCTGTAATTCATTCTTTATAGACTTCCACCAGACAAGCTTTCGTAACATCTCTGATGGGATTGTCATGTGCCTCTGATATGTTCTTGTTTGGAATGTGCACTTCTGCCAGCTAATGTTGTAAAGGTCTCTGTTGACGCCTTGCACGGAGTATCAAATGTGGAGCTTCAGATCACACCTGACAAACCTGAGTAAGAACTAGGGTAACCAGATGTCCTAATTTTATCAGGACAGTCCCAATATTCAGAGCTTTGTGATATATAGGTGCCTATTAGCCACCACCCCGTCCCGATTTTTCACACCTGCTATCTGGTCATCCTAGGAAGAATGCTGTAAATTCTCTCTTTACCATCAAAAGGCAAGCCCTCTATTAGGCTCTTCAGCTCAGGAGTAAAGCCTTATGTTCTCAACCAGAAGTCTCTCTTCATAGGTGATCCCAGCAGCCATGCACGCAGAAGTATCATTGGCTGGCTGAAGTCCATAAAGGGCCAGAGACTGAAATCTTTCCTTCTGACACTAGATCTTTTACCAGCTGTTTCTTTTCCCTCAGGGACCAAATCCAAGATGGGCAATGTAGCTTCCCACAGGCCATACTGGTCATGTGCTAGCACTGCTTGATAGCTGGTAACATGCCGACCTAGAAGAATATGCCTTAATGCTGAAATAGTTCAGTCTGCATCCTCTCTCAGGGAGTCTTAGTGGAGTCTCAGGGATCTGATATAAGAGATAACCCCTCTGGTCTCAGCAATGCCCAGTGCAGATATAGAATATGCATTGGTGAAATGGGCTTTCTTGTGGTGCCATAGGTGCTTGGGAGGTTGACTTGTTGCTCTTGTTCAGAGCTTTCCTAGGACTGATTGGGAGCTCTTTATCCAAAGAGTCTCATTCAAGTCAGATCTTGTTTCTTTCTTGACCTCTTGAATGGAAGAAAAATTCTATGACACCAGAGTGCCTGGTACAAAAAAGGAGTGAGCTGTTCATAGACTCACCTCTTCTTCAGTAGATTGAATAGAGAGCACCTGTGCATGTTTTGACATTGATGACAGCTTTCAGTGCCAAGGACGATTCCAGAACTTATGAAGAAGTATCCAGCGCTGATCAAGGCAAAGGCTTTGACGATCCAGTGCCCAAGCCCTTCCTGGATGTTGGTGCCAACTACAGCAACAACTTGGAAATCAGCAGGTAAGGTTTTGCCCACTTAGTGGAGGAGGGTGTTGGTGCTGACCTGGGTCTGTGAGGGCCCAGGTTATCAGCCTGTTTGACTGTTGCCAAAGCTGGAGGTTTTAGCACATCTCCAGTCAGGTGTCTCTCCATTTAAGTTGCTGTTACCATGAGCTCTAGATAGGCCTTTCAGACTAAGCCCTGTAACACGTTGCAGTCCTCACCCAAACATACTAAACAGTGCACATGAGCGTCCAATTTCAGGTCTGTAGAACAGCAGGTGCCCCAGAGCTTAAAGCCCTTTTCAAGCTTTGTGTTAGCCATGATAGTTATGCAGCCTCCAAGACAGAAGAGAGCCCTCTTCTTTTTTAGAGGGACAGGATTGACACTGACTATGCTAAAATACCCATTACCAAGGTTCATAACACACTTTACTGCAGAAGAGAAGAAACTGAAGCAGGTGAGGGCCACAATCCCTTCTATAGATTGGATGTTGACCTTAAAAATCATCAGGGGAGCTTATGCAGCCCTAACTAACATGGCTTGATTGCGGCTGTGACTCAACACAAGAGGGCACCATATCTTACAAATGGGAATGCACAAAGGCCCTCCAAGGACTACAGATATTTTATCAATGGCAATCTACCCTTGGGAAGTAGCAGACAACATATCCTTAACCAGCAAAGTGGGGAATTCAAATAAAGAAAATACTCAATTCAGTACTTTTTAAATAAAGTGGATTCACTGAGTAGAATTGAAAGCAAAATTAACTACCCCAGTGCTTAAATGCTGTGTCAGAAGATACTAGTTCATCTGTCTTGTAAAGAAACAAACCAAAGATCAAGTTGCAACTCACCATATTTCATCAGAAGAGGCCCTATACTTCGTTCCAACCTCTGGATGTTGTTGTACCCCTGGTTACAGCAAGTATCTCAGATCAGCTAAATCAAAAGCTTCCTAACAGCCAGGAAGATGGCAAGTTAAATTCAATTGAAAGTAAGCATCATGATTGCCTTGAAACCTATGTGCATCATGCACACACCCTGGCCTCTTAAACATCCTGGTATCTTGTGTCGTGTGGCTGTTCATGTGGGCTCTCCAACCTAATAGGGATGCATCTGTAAAAATGGTCCTGTCCAGAGAAGAAGGGAGAAACAGGATGTCTGGTGAGGATTTGTCCACCAGAGCAGAGAAGACTCTACATTGGACGGAACAGTGACCATGAGGTTCATGGAATGGCTGTTTGGCGAGTAACCAACTGCAAGGCAATGAAGGTGGAATCCTACAAATGGAGTGACATAGGTGCATGAGGCTATATGACCTAGGAGAGAGAGAGATGACTTGACCGGTACTCGAGGGTTGTTTGTGATGTGAGTTACCATATTATTCATGGCCTGGAACCTATCCTTGGGCAAGTACACTCTTGCAGCGAGACTTCAAGATGAAGTCCAGAGATTGTGAGGGTGAAAAACAATTTTTTTGGTGTTTACACTGACTCTCAGTGAGGAAAGAAGATGCATCATGATGAAAGTTGATGCATAGGCTTCCTGGTGGAACTTGGTGACAAGGGACCAGTTGTTGAAGTAGGAGAAGATAATGGAGACCATGACATCTAATATGGGCTGCTACTACAGATAATATCTTGGAAAAGACTCTGGGGATGGTCACTATTCCAAAGGGAAGTACTCTATATTGAAAAGGGTCAGAGCCTGCCATGAATCTGAGGAAGCATCTCTGGGCAGGATGAATGTCTATGTGAAAATAAACATCCTTCATATTGAGAGCTGTGAACCACATGCCCTCTTCTAAAGATTGATTGCTATAATCCTATGTGACCATGCAAAATGTGAGCCTGTGAATGAAGCGGTTGAGATGGCAGAGGTCAAGAATTGGTCTCCAACCACCCTTTTTTTGGTTACCAGGAAGAAAGTTGAGTGAAGCCTACTCTGTTGGTATTGAGAAGGGACATGTTATATCGCTCCTTCGTGCAGTAAGGAGTTCATCTAACGTTTGAGAATACTCTTGTGAGAATGGCCCCCAAAGGAAGGGCAGTCGGGGGATTTTGGAGAAGGAAGGGATGCAAACTATTTTACAGCCAGAGTGGATGATATTCAGCGATCACTTGTCTGTTATTACACTGAGATTGGTGTCTGAGGTTGAAATGCAGAGCCTGTTGCAGAGAGTGTGGTGAAGCAGCACTTTTGAACCCTCTGTCTCTTACATGGTGGTTCATAGGGCCTCTGATGAAAAGCCTCCTGAGCATATGTCTAGAGCTGAACAAGGGGTGGTGAAACTTCCTCTTAGGGGCATGCACGTATATCACCAGCAAGTGGAGGGTAGTCTTGAAGTCCTTCAGGGTATGGAGGGACTCATCCATCTTTTGGTTGAAGAGCTGTGATTCACTGAAGCAGAGGTCCTCAATGATATTCTGGCCCTCCCTAAGGAATCCTGACACATAGAGTCATGACTCTCTGCAAATTATGGCAGTAGCCATAGCTGTAGAGGAGGTATCAGCAATATCAGCTGCAGATTGGAGAGTGATACTGGTTATCAGTTTGCCTTCAGCTATCACAGCTTTAAAACAAGCTCTGTCCTGCTGCAAAAGGCTGTCCGTAAACTATTTGATGTAGTTCAGGAAATTGTATTTAGCCATTAGCACCTAGAAATTGGCTATCCTGAACTGGAGGCTGGATGATGAGAAAACTTTTCTCCCCAACAGATCCAGGCGTATGCTCTTTGTCAGCAGGAGAAGACTGGGAATGTTGCTCTCTAGCCCTTTCAGAAGCAGGACCCCAGCGCCTAGGGACCCAGGCAAAGTGCTTTGCTGCGCTCTCTGCTGGAGACAGGGGAGGGAAATTCTGATCTCCCATCCTGTTGGGTACAGCAAGGAGCCTGCACCAGTCTTGCAGCCCCACAGCAATGTGCTCAGCCTGGATCCTTAGGCAGCAGCTCCCTCCTGCAGCCAGCAGGAGGTAAGTGGCAGGCCACTTTGAAAGACCCCATTGGCCACTTTTGGCCCCGAGGCCATGGTTTGGGAACCACGGATGTAGACCATACTTACAGGATGGGGGACTACCCTGGGAAACAATGAGACTGAAAACGATTTGGGTGTCATGATGGATAATCAGCTGACCATCAGTTCCCGGTACAACTGTGTTGCCAAAAGGGATAATGTGATCCTTGGGGACCCAGGGGAATCTTGAGTAAAAGTAGAGATGTTATTTTAACTCTGTATTTGGTGTTCATGTGATCACTGCTGGAATATCATGTCCAGTTCTGGCATCCACAATTTAGGAAGGATGTTGGAAAATTGGAGAGAATTCAGAGAACAACCACGAGAATGATAAAAGGATTAGACAACATGCCTTATTGTGACAGACTCAAAGAGCTCAATCTATTTATTTTAACAAAAAGAAGCTTAAAAGGTGCATTGATTACAATCAGTAAGTACTTCGATGGGGAAATTTTTTTTTTTTATAAATCTTCAATCAATCAAACAAAGGTATAACATGCTCCAGTGGCTGGAAATTGAAGTTAGACAAATTCAGACTAGAAATAAGGCATACATTTTTGACAGTGAGGGTAAGTAACGATTGGAAAAATTAACCAAGGGTTGTGGTGAGTTCTCCATCACTGACCATTTTTAAATCAAGACAATTTTTTTTTTAAATGTGGTCTAGTTTAAACAGGATTTATTTTGGGGAAGTTCTGTGGCCTGTGTTATACAGGAGATGAGACTAGATGATCAAAATGGTCTCTTCTAGCTTGGAATCTATGAAATTTTGAGCATTTACTCTGAATATGAATGGGTTTTCTGAAAATGTACAGGTAAATCCTTTCATTTATAAATTAAAATTAAATGTAAAAGTGGGTCCCCTTTGACACAGATGCTACATTTTAGTCTTTGTTTCAAATTATTTTAACAATGACACTTCAAAATTTCCACAATGAATGTTAATTGAAATTTTATGCACAGACTATATCTGAAACTTAATTAAGACTTGATTTCTAAGTTATTAACAGCAGTTGTCCCTAAACATTACGATTATAGACTACAGACAGATTCAGATCAACAGCTCAGATAAACCCTACGTGAGGCCATTTTTTGGCTGAAATGTTTTTTCCACCACCACCAACAAAAAAGGTAGATTTGGTAACAAACATTTAATGAATATTTTGCTAAATTATTTGTGTGAAAAAAAGAAATGCTGAAAAGGTCAAAGTGTTTTGTTTTGATATTTTCTAAATTAAATGTATTGATTTTTAGTTCAAAATGGCTTGAATTTTTCTAAAATAAACAAGGCAATTTCAAAACAAAAAATGCTCAAAATCTAAATGAAACTTTGCATTTGAACTGAATTTTTTTTAAATGGACAATGAATCAAAAAAATCCGTTCTTCTCTCAGGTCTAACTGTGACATCACAGCTAGTATGCATGCAACAATTTTTTTTTTTAAATATCGACTCAGTAATGAGGGAGACTGGACATGTGTCATGAGTTCTCATTGGTAGGTTATCTGGCTCAACTGTAATTTTTAAATATATATATAAAGAAACAGTAGTGGCAAGGTAGCTTGGGTAGTGACCAGACTCCCTGGCTCCCTCTTCACATGGCACTAGTCTCAATAAGTCAATGCAAATTAAAGGTCAGATTCACCTACTTTACAGCTTTACAAAGTAGCTGTAGACCCAGCCTAAATGGTGCACACTGACTATTCTGGCATACCAGTGAATCTCCTTTAGACAGTTATTACAGGGCTTGACAAAATTGCTTCGGAGTTAGGAGCCAGCCCAAAAATTAAGGAGCCAGACAAGGTGGGCCCAGCAGTGGGGCTCCCTGGCTGGAGCGTGGTGTAGTGCCAAAAACTTCCAGCAGATTGTGTGACCAGGCTCTGTTTCTGGCACATAAGATGCCCAGTGTCAAACCTGTGACACGCTCCCCACCCAGTACCACCACAGTTTCTGTCTCTTCTGTTTCTGGCACACAGGATGCCCAATGCCAAAAGCAGACAAAACCTGTGACATCCGCAGTACTGCCAGTTTCTGCAGACTCCTGTGAGAAGGAAAACAAAAAAGCCCCTCAGCCCTCCCACCCCACACTATTTTTTTAAACCGGGCAGATCAGAGGTGGCTCATTCCAGCAGGGACACTGTTACCCCCTCTGCCCCTCCCTCTTTTGCATTTTGCCTCTGCCACGGGCTGGCAACGCCTCACGCCTGGGCTGATACTGGCTCATACCACCCCACCCCCCAGTTTTGCTCCTCAGCCCATCTCCTACTGTCGCCTCCATTGGCTTCACCCCCCAAGCCAGTAAAATTCTGTCTCCTGATCAGATCCTGCCCATCCCCTCCTCCAATTTGCCCCCTTTGCCCCTTTTTATCCCCTCTAAAGAGCAGGCAATGGAGTCTGACTCCGAGTAAGGGCAGGGTGAAGGCAGTGGCTGTAGCAAATGTTACTGAGCATGCTCAGTTCCTGTGAGCATGCTCAGTACAGCTGGAATCACAAAATCTGTCTGTTCTCAGGTTTTGGCACTACAGTGGCAGCTGCTCTCCCCTCCCAGCCCCGCCCATCTCTCACAACATGGGCCCAGTGGTGGGGCGCCGTGTTCAACATATCAGGAACAAGCAGTGGTAACAAACAAATGCCATGAACCACGTAAGATGGTATGTAAGTTGTTTATCCTCAGTCTATAAATGTCAGGGTACCTCACCTTAACTCTTTTTGTGGCCAAGGGGACAGCAGAGACTCCTGAGACTAACTGAGCCACTCCTTGCCTCTGGGCATTCATGTGTTAGTATGAGCTCGACAGATTTGCTTTGAAGCTAGGAGCCAGCCCAAAAATTAAGGAGCCAGACAACGTGGGCCCAGCAGCAGGGCACCCTGGCTGGAGCACAGCAGCTGCAGCACTCCCCACTCCCGGCCCTACCACATGGACGCAGTGGCACCCTGGCTGGAGTGCGACAGCCGCTCCCCCTGGAGAAATCCTAGATGCCAGAATTAAATTTCTAGGTGCCATGGCGACCTGGTGCCTGGGGTCTGTCGAGCCCTGGTGTACCTGTAACCACAGAGCCAGGGCCTTTGAGGGGAATAAACCTGGCCAAATGTCTTTGTCACTGAACCATGCCCGTGGTCTTTCTTTATGAACAACATGGAGGTCTACTGAATTAGCAGACTGTGCTAGCTATTAATACTGATAACAGTGGATCTCCAAGGTGGAAGCATTAAGCAGCCTGATCAGCATTACTGAGGCAACAACATTCCAGCCTTCTACACTTGACAACTAATTATCTAATAATCCCTTCTAGCCTTAAAATACATGAAAATACAAAGGCAGCAGAAGCCTTCATGTGTTGTGCAATCAGCCATAGAATGTTAAGAGTGAGAAGGGACCTCAGGAGGTCATCTAGTCCAACCTCCTGCTCAAAGCAGGACTATCCTCAGCTAAATAATCCCAGCCAAGGTTTTGTCATGCTGCAGCTTAAAATCCTTTAAAGATGGAGATTCCACCACCTCCCTAAGTAACCCATTCTAGTGCTCCTAGTGAAAAGCTTTTTCCTGATGTCCAATCTAGACCTCACCCACTGAAACTCCTTGTTCTGTAATCTGCCACCACTGAGAACAGCCTAGCTCCATCCTCCCTGGAACCCCCTTTCAGGTAGTTAAAGGTTGCTATCAAATCCACTCCCCCATTCTTCTCTTCTGCAGACTAAATAAGCCTAGCTCCCTCAGCATCTCCTTATAAGTCTTGTGCTCCAGCCCCCTAATCATTTTTGTTGCCCTCCACTGGATTCTCTCTAACTTGTGCACATCATTTTTGTAGTGGGGGGCCCAAAACTAGACACAATACTTCAAATGCAGCCTCACCAATGCCGAATAGAGGGGAATAATCACTTCCCGCGATCTGCTGGTAATGCTCTTACTAATGCAGATCAATATGCTATTAGCCTTCTTGGCAACCAGGGCACACTGATGACTCACACCCAGCTTCTTATCCACTGTAACCCCCAGATACTTTTCTGCAGAACTGCTGCCTAGCTCGTCAGTCCCCACTCTGTAGCTGTGCATGGGACTCTTCCGTCCTAAGTACAGGACTCTGCACTTGTCCTTGTTGAACCTCATCAGATTTCTTTTAGTCCAATTCTCCAATTTCTTTAGATCCTTCTGTACCCTATCTTTACCATCCAGGGTATCTACCACTCCCCTAGCTTAGTGTCATCTGCAAACTTACTGAGGGTGCAATCTACCTCATCCTCTAGATCATTAATGAAGTTGTTGAACAAAACCAGCTCCAGGACCGACCCCTGGGACACTCTTGTGACCGGCTGCCAGCTAGACATAGAGCTATTGATCACTACTCATTGAGCCCTATGATCTAGCTGGTTCTCTATGCATTTCATAGTCCATTCATCCAACCCATACTTCTTTAACTTGCTGAGAAGAATACTGTGGGAGACCATATCAAAAGCTTTGATAAAGTCAAGGGATGTCACGTCCACCGCTTTCCTCACATCCACAGAGCCAGTCACCTATTCACAGAAAGCAATCAGGTTGGTCAGCCATGACTTTCCCTTGGTGAATCCATGTTGACTGCTCCTGATCACCTTCCTCTCTTCCAAGTGCCTTAAAATGGATCCTTGAGGACCTGCTCCATGATTTTTCCAGGGATTGAGGTGAGGCTGACCGTCTGTAGTTCCATGGATCCTCTTTCTTCCCTTTCTTGAAGATGGGCACTACATTTGCTTTTTTCCAGTCATCAGGGACCTCCCCCAATTGCCACGAGCTTTCAAAGAGAATAGCCAATGGCTATGAAATCACATCAGCTAACTCCCTCAGCACCCTCGGGGGCATTGCATCTGGCCCCATGGACTTGTGTACGTCCAATCTTTCTAAATAGTCCTGAACCTGTTCCTTCAGCACTGCGGGATATTCACCTCCTCCCCATTCTGTGCCACCCAGTGCAGTAGTCTGGGAGCTGACCTTGTCTGTGAAGACACAGGCAAAAAAGGCATTGAGTACCTCAGCTTTCTCCACATCCTCTGTCACGAGGTTGCCTCCCTCATTCTGTAAGGGGCCCACACTTTCCCTAATCCTCCTCTTGTTACTAACATATCTATAGAAACCCTTTCTTGTTCCCCCTCCCATCCCTTGCTAGTTGCAACTCCAATTGCCCTTTGGTCTTCCTGATTTCATTCCTGCGTGTTCGAGCAGTATTTTTATAATTCTCCCTAGTCCTCTGACCAAGCTTCCACTTCTTGTAAGCTTCTTTTTTATGTTTAAGTTCCCCAAAGACTTCTTTGTTAAACCACGCTGGTTGCCTGCCATATTTGCTATTCTTTCTACACATCGGGGTGGTTTGTTTCTGTGCCCTCAATAAAGTTTCTTTAAAATACAGCCAGCCCTCTTGGATTCCTTTCACCCTCATATTAGCCTCCCAGGGTATCCTGCCCATCAGCTCTCTGTCCAAGGGGACAATGAGCCAGAGAAGGTTTAAGCATGTT
Source organism: Mesoclemmys tuberculata (assembly GCA_007922155.1). Taxonomy (NCBI): domain Eukaryota; kingdom Metazoa; phylum Chordata; order Testudines; family Chelidae; genus Mesoclemmys; species Mesoclemmys tuberculata. The sequence continues at coordinate 109,345,866 of ML675603.1, read as the reverse complement.
ACAGTTACATCTTTTGAAGCCCTCAAGTATTGTCATAACATGTACATCTAATACACTTAAGCATTCTGCCTTTGTGTTGATGACACAGAGAAAAAGATGTTATTATAACTTGTATTATCAGAATTCTTATGGTTGTGAGATTGTTAATGTTAATATTAATTGTTAATATATCTCATCAGTGTCTAAAATGTTAACTTTTAAACCATAAAAGGGGAGGATAAAACATGTTGTTCCAATTTTTAACAAAAACTTTCCTCTAAAACTATATATACACCGAAGAATTACATACATTAGTTTCATATCTCCTGTGTTTTATTACAATTTACAAGGGTTCCAAAGACAATGTTGCCATGTAGTGTTTTTTGGTATAGTGATGTAACTAAGCTCAAACTGAATTTTCTAGGACGTTTTAAAGGAAAAGAAAAATCAAATAACTTCACAAACTACAATAGTTTTTAATTAATCCTCTCAATCCGAAACACACACAGATTTTAGGTAACTGTGTCAGTCCCAGTAAAATGAAGGATCTGGCACAAGCTCAAGTATGGTGTCACTGCTACTCCACCATTTTGCACTAGAGATTTTACTAAAATGGCTGAACAATAAAACCAAATCCCCAAAACAAATAGAACAACAAACAGAAGGATAGTAAAAGAACATTACAGTGATCCCTCACTTATCGCGGGTATTACGTTCCTAGACCCCCCGCGATAGGTGAAAATCCGCGAAGTAGGAACCTTACATTTATTTTAGTATTTATATATATTTTAAGGCTTTATAAACCCTTCCCACACACTTATAAACCTTCCCAGTCCCTTATTAACCTTTTCCACACTTTTATAAACACTACTTATGTTCTTAAACATATTCTACACTCTTAAACCTATGTAACTTTAACAACATACGTATACAGTACTGTAAAATTTTATATGGGTACTCACCAGTGAAGTATACTACAACTTGAATGATGAAGATGATGAATTAGCTGTGCAGTACTGATGACGATGAAGGTGATGAAGATGAGATGAATGTACTGCACAGCAAAGAAGAGCATTACAGCTCTTCTAAAGGCACCACTTCATCAGGCGCTTCTTCAGGTGGTGCAGTAGTATCTTCAGCCTCGTCCGTAACTTCTACTTCCGCTAAAGGCGTAGGCGTAACCGACCTCTTCGTTTGAGTGATGAACATAGTTATGGGGAGTTGCTGGCGCTGCTTCTTCTTCTTATTGAGAATGTTTTTGTAAACTGACATGGCACTGTCGATTGAATTTGCAAACTGCAACGAACAAACCATATGGGGGTCCCATTCTTCAGCCACTCGTTGAAGTTCTTTGGCCATTCTGACCATGGTTTCAAGACGATCAAGTGTTAGGCCAACCTCCTCCTCTTCTTCAACCCGTTGTTCGTCTTGTTCCTCATCCTCTTCTTCACTTGCTGACTTAGCCAGCTCCTCCAGGTCTTCGTCCGTCAACGGTTCAGAGTGCACATCGATCAGGGTATTTACGTCTTCAGTAGTCATGTCACTGAAGCCCTCTCCTCCCAGTATTTTTGCCAGCTTCACGGCCTTATCCACCGCAGAGTGATGGAATTCATCAGGAGAGAATCCCTTGTAATCATGGACCACTTCTGGCCACAATTTTTTCCATCTGGCATTCAAAGTCTCACACTTCATCTCCTTTATGGCCTTTTGAATATTTTGGAGACACGATGCAATTGTGTACTCACACCAGTACGCCTTTAGCGAGAAGTCTTCATCTGAGTCCACAGCTTCAATGAGGTTTTGCAGGGCGTTTCAGGTGTAGAGCGCCTTAAAAGCACGAATAACGCCTTGATCCATTGGCTGAATGAGCGATGTGGTGTTCAGCGGCAAGAAGTCTATCTGGACGCCATCATACGTCAGGTTGACAGCATGGCCTCCAGCATTGTCCATTATCAGAAGCACTTTGAAATCAAGGCCTTTCTCTGCAAGATAAACCTTAACTTCCGGGATAAAACATTGATGAAGCCAATCAGTCGTGAGGAGTTTCGTGATCCAAGCCTTAGGGTTGTGCAACACATTCTTATTTTTGTTTTTTAGGGCCTTTGGGTTCTTGGACTTATAAATAAGCCCTGGCTTTAGCATAAAGCCCGCAGCATTCCCACACACGATTAAAGTTACCCTATCTTTTTGGGCTTTGAAACCAGGGGCTTTTGCTTCTTCCTTCATAATGAAAGTGCGAGACGGCATCCGTTTCCAGAATAAGCCCGTTTCATCCATGTTGAAAACTTGTTCAGGCTTATAGCCTCCTTCCTCGATGATGTCTTTGAACGTGTTGTTCACGTACTCCTCGGCTCTGGCTTTATTCGCAGAGCCAGCCTCTCCGTGCAGAGAAACGCTCGAGTCCAAAGCATTTCTGAAATTTGTCAAACCAGCCCTTGCTGGCACTGAATGGGGTTGGTCTGGTTGGAGAAGCACTCGAAGGTCCTGCTTCAGCGTCGTCGTCGTCATCTTCTTCTTCATTCTCATCACCGTCATGATCATCCCTTTTTGCTGCTAAATGATCATACAGTTGCTTGGCCTTCGTCCGGATGGTGTTTGTATCCAGCGAGATATTCTTTTTTCTGCAATCATTTATCCACACAGCTAATGCAGACTCCATCTTCACAATGATCTTATTGCGGGAAGTAACCACCCTCTTTGCTGTTTTCTTGAAAGTCACTAATGCCATAGACCTGATATTCTTCTCGTCCTTCTTTATATAGCGAACCGTAGACTCGTTGATCCCGTAATTGCGGCCAACAGATGCATAGCTTCTCCCTTCCTTCAACATGTCGAGAAGTTCCACCTTCTCTTTTATGGAAAGCATCTTCCTCTGGCACTTGGGTTCACTGCCAGAATCCTTAGAAGATGCAGAACGTTTGGGTGGCATCGTAGGGCTTGCAATAAATTCAGTCTTTAAGGAAAATTTCACAAAACACAATACCGCAGAGCAAAACTACACACAGCGATCGGAGGTAGGAGTGAAGTGGACAAGGCAAGATGCTGAACGTATGCGCACAGTGCGGGATAGCAGACAGACTGATGCTACGATTACTGAGCCAATCAGCACCCAGGATACACAAGACAATGCTCTGGTTGGTCGCCTTCCATCAATCAGCCAATTGTGTGCCATGTACAATCTCACGTAGGCAAACGAGCTCGAGCGTACATCTCGTTTTCAGCGTAATGTATGTGTTCATCCGCAAAAAAAATACATACTGTAAACAGTGTGCAGTATTTTATTTCGATTTAATATCCTTTTAATGTTAGAATCATTTATTATATTTTTTTATATATTTTTTGAAAATTTTTAGGCAAAAATCATTAAAATCATAAATACTACGCATATAAATACGTACACAGTACCGCAAAATCCCGCGATATAGCGAAAAATACGCAATAAATAATTAAATATAATATTTTAAAAAATCCCACGATACAGTGAGGCCGCGATAAGTGAACCGCGATATAGAAAGGGACTACTGTATTTATGTTGCAAAGTCAAAGTATTAAATATTAGAAAATTCCAGAATTAAGGTTACACAAGCAACGTTAAATTGGCCCCACTGCATGTCTATCCTGTGCACTGAATAAGGCAAGGGTCATGTGGGAAAAAAATAGTATATAATCATGTACCGGTAATTAAAGATTGTATCATAGTGCATGTGCACTGCAGGGTGAGGGCACATCAACACAAAGAATTAAGGTTAACTGTAGGCAATAAAAGGGAAAACAGGAGGGACTGACAGCCCCCACCAATGCTAGGGAGGGGAGGAGGGACACACCTCCAGCCCTGGCAGATAGCTTTGGCTCTGGCTGCTAGATGGAGGGGGTACAGCTCCAGCCCCCACTGCTGACAACTTCAGCCCTGGCCACAGCCATTACGGCAGGAGGTGAAGCTGAAGAAGTCACCGAGGTGCATTAAAGTCACAGAATTTGTGATCTCCATGACTAAATCGTATCCTTAATCATAAGTATGACTTGAGTGTTGAATATTCAGCACTACACCTCAGCTTGAGCTACAGTACCAATATTAGTTGGCAGCAGGAAAAAGCTGTTATTCCAAATGGGGGATAGACTGACCAGTAAGTCTTGGAACCCAGCTCATCTTCCTCTTTACCCTGACTATCTCTTCCTCTAGGACTTGGAGCATCACATAGTGCCATGAATGGGGAGCCCAACCTGTACTTTTTCTTTCTTCCTCTCCCCATCAGATCCTGATATTCTCAGGACAGTGTGCATTGCTGCTGTTGCTCTGATAATAGCATCAGCCTGACCTTAAAAAGCTTGTATATTTAGTTTTTTATGACTTCTTCATGTATTTGCACACTGCTAAAATTATCCCAAGAAACAAAAGCAAGAGAAAGGAAATAACTTCTTAAATAGTTTATATGTTAGTAAAAGTTTAATAAAATTTCATGGAAGGGAGAAAAGACAATCAGTAGGTCCCTTTCCAAATATCAACAACCTGCTACAAGCAAAGATAAAAGAAAAGGTCACAAGAATCTGTTATAATAGAAAGTGTTAGGCAAGTTAAATAAAAGGGACACTACCAGCTCCCGCTCTAATATATGAATTAATTTATTTAGTTTTCTTCCTCATGTGAAAAGAAATGTCTCATAAAAGTTACCTGTTCAACTACTATGGCATTTTGCAGCGTTGTACTCTCTTGCAGATGGGACACAAATAGTCTCATATCAGACATAAAATCCTTGAAAGTAGAAACCTGTATATCAAAAGAAAAGAAAAGATTTTTTAAAAAAATCAGCAAAAGATGTTTTAGTTCACAACAATAGTCTGGGGTAAATACAAAAGAAACCTGCCACAATAGCATTTCACTTCAAGGAGAACTACACAAAAATAAGGAAGTTAAACAGAAATTAAAAGGAACAGTCACAAGAGTGAAATGCTTGCAAACTGCGTGGAAACGTTTGAAAAACAATGTAACAGAGACTCAGACTAAATGTATACCCCCAAATTAAAAAAATAAAAAACAATAAGAGGACCAAAAAATGCAACAGGAGGATGAGGTAGATGAGGCTGTCTTCAGTCAACTAGGGAAAGTTTCCAGTTCACAGGACCTGATTCTCAAGGGGGACTTCAATCACCCTGACATCTGCTGGAAGAGCAATACAGCAGAGCACAAACAATCCAGGAAGTTTTTGGACTGTGTCACGGATAACTTCCTGGTGCAATTGCTGGAGCAACCAACTAGAGGCCCTGCTGCTCTTGACCTGCTGCTCACAAACAGGGAAGCTTTGGTAGGGGAAGTATAAGTGGATGATAACCTAGGCAGTAGTGACAATGAGGTGGTCAAATTCAGGATCCTGACAAAAGGAAGAAAGGAGAACCGCAGGATACGGACCATGGACTTCAGAAAAGCAGACTTTGACTCCCTGAGGGAGCTGATGGGCAGGATCCCCTGAGAGGCTAATATGCGGGGGAAAGGAATCCAAGAGGGCTGGCTGTATTTTAAAGAAACCTAATTGAGGGTGCAGGAACAAACCATCCCGATGTTCAGAAAGAATAGCAAGTGTGGTAGGCGACCAGCTTGGCTTAACAAGGAAGTCATTGGTGAGCTTAAACACAAAAAAGAAGCATACAAGAAGTGGAAGCTTGGTCAGAGGACTAGGGAGGATTATAAAAATACTACTCGAACATGCAGGAATGAAATCAGGAAGGCCAAAGCACAACTGGAGTTGCAGCTAGCAAGGGATGTGAAGGGGAACAAGAAAGGTTTCTACAGGTATGTTAGGAACAAGAGAAAGATTAGGGAAAGTGTGGGCCCCTTACAGAATGGAAGAGGCAAACTAGTGACAGAGAATGTGGAGAAAGCTGAGGTACTCAATGCCTTTTTTGCCTCTGTCTTCACAGACAAGGTGAGCTCCCAGACTACTGCACTGGGCGGCACAGAATGGGGAGGAGGTGAACATCCCGCAGTGCTGAAGGAACAGATTCAGGACTATTTAGAAAGATTGGACATACACAAGTCCATGGGGCCAGATGCAATGCACCCGAGGGTCCTCAGGGAGTTAGCTGATGTGATTTCAGAGCCATTGGCTCTTTGAAAGCTTGTGGCAACAGGGGGAGGTCCCAGATGACTGGAAAAAGGCAAATATAGTGCCCAGCTAAAAGAAAGTGAAGGAAAAAGATCCAGGGAACTATAGGACAGTCAGCCTCACCTCAATCCCTGGAAAAATCATGGAGCAGGTCCTCAAGGATCCATTTTAAGGCACTTGGAAGAGAGGAAGGTGATCAGGAGCAGTCAACATGGATTCACCAAGGGAAAGTCATGGCTGACCAACCTGATTGCTTTCTATGAATAGGTGACTGGCTCTGTGGATGTGAGGAAAGCGGTGGACGTGACATCCCTTGACTTTATCAAAGCTTTTGATATGATCTCCCACAGTATTCTTCTCAGCAAGTTAAAGAAGTATGGGTTGGTTGGATGAATGGACTATAAAATGCAGAGAGAACCGGCTAGATCATAGGGCTCAATGAGTAGTGATCAATGGCTCCATGTCTAGCTGGCAGCCGGTCACAAGAGTGTCCCAGGGGTCGGTCCTGGAGCTGGTTTTGTTCAACATCTTCATTAGTGATCTAGAGGATGAGGTAGATTGCACCCTCAGATGACACTAAGCTAGGGGGAGTGGAAGATACCCTGCATGGTAAAGATAGGATACAGAAGGATCTAAACAAATTAGAGGATTGGGCCAAAAGAAATCTGATGAGGTTCAACAAGGACAAGTGCAGAGTCCTGCACTTAGGACGGAAGAATCCCATGCATAGCTACAGAGTGGCGACCGACGAGCTAGGCAGCAGTTCTGCAGAAAAGGAACTGGAGGTTACAGTGGATAAGAAGCTGGATATGAGTCAGCAGTGTGCCTTGGTTGCCAAGAAGGCTAATGGCATATTGGGCTGCATTAGTAAGAGCACTGCCAGCATTGTTGAGGCCGCATTTAGAGTATTGTGCCCAGTTTTGGGCCCCCCCACTACAAAAAGGATGTGTACAAGTTGGAGAGAGTCCAGCAGAAGTTAACAAAAATGATTAGGGGGCTGGAGCACAAGACTTATGAGGAGAGGCTGAAAGAACTAGGCCTGTTTAGTCTGCAGAAGAGAAGAATGAGGGGGGATTTGATAGCAGCCTTTAACTACCTGAAAGGGGGTTCCAGGGAGGATGGAGCTAGGCTGTTCTCAGTGGTGGCAGATGACAGAACAAGGAGCAATGGTCACAAGTTGCAGTGGGGGAGGTTTAGGTTGGACATTAAGGAAAAGTTTTTCACTAGGAGGGTGGTGAAGCATTGGAATGGGTTGCCTAGGGAGGTGGTGGCATCTCCATCTTTAGAGGCTTTTAAGCTGAGGCTTCACAGAACCCTCACCGGGATGATTTAGCTGAGGATAGTCCTACTTTGAGCAGGGGGTTGGACTAGATGACCTCCTGAGGTCCCGTCAAGCTCTAATATTCTATGATTCTATGATTAAACAGAGTAAAAGAGTCAGTTAAAAATAAAAAGATATCCTTTGAAAACTGGAAGTCAAATCCTATTTGAGAAAACAAAGCAGCATAAACTCTGGCAAGTCAAATTTAAAAGTATAATTAGGCTAAAAAAGAATCTGAAGAACAAATAGCAAAAGACACAAAAACTAAACAGCTAATTTTTGTAAAGTACATCAGAAGCAGGAAGCCTGCCAAAAAGTCAGTGGGGCCATGAAACAATTCAGGTGCCAAAAGAGCAGTCTCGGAAGTCAAAGCCATTGCAGAGAAGCTCAAGGAATTCTCTGCACTGATCTTCACTGTGAAGGATATGATGGACATTCCCACACCTGAGCCATTCTTTTCAGGTGACAAATATGAGGAACTATCCCATACTGGGATGTCAATAGAGAAGGTTTTGGAACAAACTGATACATTAAACAGTAATAAGTCATCAGAACCAGAGGGTATTCACAAGGGGTTTGGAAAGAAAGTCAAATATGAAATTGCAAAACTGTTAATTTTGTTATGTAATCTATTCCTTAAATCAGCCTCTGTACCAGATGACTGGCGGATAGCTAATGTAATGCCAATTTTTAAAAAAGATTCCCAAGGCGATCTTGGCAATTACAGGCCAGTAAGCCTGACTTCAGGACCACGCAAGCTTGTTGAAACTACAGTAAAGAACAGAAGTATCAGAAAATAGAGGAACATGGTATGTTGGGAAAGAGTCAACATGGCTTTTGTAAAGGGAAATGCCTCACCAATCTATTAGAATTTTTGAGGGGGGGTCAAGAAACATGTGGACAAGGGTGATCCAGTGGATAGTGTATTTGGAATTTCAGAAAGCCTTTGACAAGGTCCCTCACCAAAGGCTCTTAAGCAAAGTAAGTAGTCATGGGATAAGAAGGAAGATTCTCTCATGGATCAGTAACTGGTTAAAAGATTGGAAACAAATAGTAAGTTTTCACAGTAGAAAGGTAAATAGAGGGGTCTCCCCAGGGATCTGTACTGGGACCACTGCTATTCAACCTATTCATAAAGAACATGTCAAAAAGGGGTAAAGTGTGAGGTGGCAAAGTCAGCAGATGATACAAAATTACTCAAGATAGTTAGTCCACAGCTGACTGCAAAAGGATCTCACAAATCTGGGTGACTGGACAACAAAATGACAGATGAAATTCAATGTTGATAAACACAAAGCGATGCACATTGGAAAATATAATCCCAAGTATACATACAAAATGATGAGTCCTAAATTAGCTTTTAACATGCAAGAAAGAAATCTTGGAGTCTTCAGAACGTCTGCTTAATGTGCAGCAGCAGTCAAAAAAAAGTTAATCTTAGGAACCACTGGAAAAGGAACAGATACGACAGAAAATATGAGGTAACTATATAAATCCATGATATGCCCACACCTTGAATACTGCATGAAGTTCCGGTCAACCATCTCCCCGCCCCAACAAAAAAAAAAAAAAAGATATTAAACATTTTGTAACTGTTGTTCTTTAAGATATATTGTATATGTCCATTCCAATGTAGGAGTACACGCACTGCATGCACCACCACCAAAAGGTTTTTCCCTAGTGCTATGCATTGGGTTAGCTCTGGTACTGCCTGGAGTCATGACCCTGCCATCTTTCCGCCCCTTCAAATGGACATGAGCAACTCTGCTGTTCTTCAGGATGTTACAAAAGTTAGCAATCATTTTTTTCTTCGAGTGCTTGCTCATGTCGATTCCAATATAGATGACTCCCAGTTGAGCAGAGGAGGGACACTGACATGCAGCCTGCAGCACCAATCTGTCAAAATGCAGCAGCATCTCTGGTTTGACAGGTAACGGTGTAATGCAAAGCAAAGATGTGGCTTGATGATCACGTGGCAGCCCTACAGATGTCCTGGATCAGGACCTGTGTCAGAAATGCTGATGAAGATGCCTGCACCCTTGTAGAATGTGCAGTCAAGGCAGGGTTGTAGCATGCGTGGATATAAGACACAATCCATGATGAGATTCTTTGGGACAAGACTGGAAAGTCCCTTCATTCTGTCCGCTATTGCTACAAGGAGCTGGGTCATCCTTCAAAATGGTTTTGTCCTTTCAATGTAAAAAGCCAGTGCATGCCTGACATCCAGGGAGTGGAGTCTCTGCTCTTGGCAGCTGGCATATGGCTGTGAGTAAAAAACCAGGAGGAGCATGTCCTGGTTAGCATGGAAAAAAGGCTGGATGAGAATGCAACTGAACCTTGTCCTTGAAGATGATCACGTTAGGTGGCTCAGACGTGAAGGCCTTAAACTCAGAGACCTTCTTGGCCAATGTTATCGCTACTAGGAAGGCCATTTTCTAGGACAAGTAAAGAAGGGAGCATGTTGCTAGGGGTTCAAATGGGGGCCCTGTGTGTCTTGATAGTACCAGATTGAGGTCCTGGGGGGTACTGATTTTTGGATCTGAGGGTACAGCCTGTCCAGACCCTTGAGAAAGCGGCTGACAATTGGGTTGGCAAACACTGAACAGCCAATGACCAAAGGATGAAATGCTAAATTGCAGCTAAGTGGACCTTGATTGAGGACACCAACAGCCCTTGCTGTTTTAAGTGCAATAAGTAGTCCAGGATGAAGGGAATCGATGACTATGTGCATGAAGTACCTTCTGTATTGACAAGCTTGAAAATCTTTTCCATTTAGTCAGGTACGTAGCCATAGTAGATGTTTTTTTGCTACCAAAAAGAGAACCTCTCTAACAGGTCCAGAAAATGTTAACTCCACAAGGTTCACCATGGAGCTTCCATGCTGTGAGGTGCAGAGACTTGACAGTTAGATGCTGAAGGCAGCCGTGATCCTGAGCAACCAGATTTCAGATAACGGGCAGGCTAATTGGAGTCTCCACCAAAAGGTTCAGGAATGGAAAGGTTCATCAATGCTGATGTAGCCAGGCTGGGGCTATCAAGATCATGGATGTCCCTTTCCTCCTGACCTTCAGTAGCACCTTGTGTATGAATGGCATTGACAGGAAAGAAAGATGGCCCTTCCAAGGGAGAAGGAATCCATTCACAACTAAGCCCGGGCTGTGATTCAGGAAGGAGCAGAACTGCTTGTTGTGTTTTGTTTCAAACAAGTCTGTATGGGGATCTCCCCACTCTTAGAAGACACTGTTCACAATGTCCAGACGAATGGACCACTCATGTTGGATGCTGAGATGATCCGCCGGTTTGTTCTGAGATCCTGGAAGGTAAGATGCCTCTAGATGTACTGCATGTGCAATACAGAATTCTCAGTCTGAGGGCTTCCTGGCACAGGGAAGAGGAGCATGCACCCCCATCTGTTTATAAAAAACGTCAGTGTCGTATTATCTATCATGACTAACACTCATTTGCCCTGCAGGTGGGACTAGAAGGTTTGGCAGGCCCAGTGCATTGCTCTCAGCTCTCTCATGTTGATGTGCAGCAAGAGCTTTGCTTGGGCCCAGAGGCCTTGGGTCCTGAGCCTCTCTAAACTGGCTCCTCCCACCCCATTGCTGATGTGTCCAGAACTAGGGACAGTGAGGGGTACAGTCTGAAGAAAGATACCACTGCGTAGACTTCCTGTGGGTTCATCCATCAGAGAAGGGTGTTCACTGAGGAAGAAAGCACAACCACCCTGTCTAAATGGTTTCGGCCTGGTCAATACACTGAGGCCAGCCAGGTTGGAGAGGCCTTGTTGCACGACGTATGTGCAGGCAACCATATGTCCCAAGAGTTTCAGGCAAATGTCTTGCCGAGGTGGTAAGGTGGCTTCTGAGGCACTCTATGATGGAGCATATAGCCTGGAATCGGGACTCTGGAAAGAAAGCTCTGGCCTGTGTCAAGTTGAGTACCGTCCCTATAAACTCTATTCTCTGGACAGATAAGAGAGTCAATTTCTGTGCATTTATTAATAGGTGTAACTCGTCAAAAGTTGACCTTATCATGCTTACACTCGACTCCACCTGTGTTCTGGTAAGACCCTTGATCAGCCAGTCATCAGGATACATGTAAAAACAAGCTTACTTACCAATAACTGCTGTTCTTCCAGATATGTTGCTCATGTCCTTTCCATTATAGGTGTGTGCACAGCTCCGTGCACAGTTACCAGAACTTTTTTCACCTTAGCAGATCCCACAGGGCCAGCTCCGGCACCTCCTGGAGCCCCGCACACATACTGCGGTATATGGGGCACTGCCGGCCCTTCGCCTCCTCAGTTGTCCCTTCTTTCCACCAACTCCGGCAGTGGGGATGGGGGGTGAGTCATGGAATGGACATGAGCAACAAATCTCAAAGAACAGCAGTTACTGGTATGTAACCTTGTTTTCTTCTTTGAGTGCTTGCTCATGTCCATTTCATTATAGGTGACTAACAAGCAGCATCTTGGAGGTGGGCTTGGAGATGGGCTCCACTCCATTCAGGAACCTAATTGTCATCATGTGGGAGAGAGCTATCTCCCCTCCAGCAGCTGATGGAAGGCCAATATGGCTGCTAGGTGGGCCTTCAGGGAGGCTGCAGCCAGTCCCTGGAGCTTTAGCTGTAGCAAGTATTCCAGGATCACCTGCAATGGGAAAAAACGGGGCAGAAAACCCCAGAACCCCACCCAGCAGGCAAAACCGCTTCCATTTAGCTTGGTACACGACCTGCATGGAGGGCTTCCTAATACCCAGCAGGACTCATTGGGCTTGCGCTGAACAGGGTCGCTCACCTTCACTCAGCCACCAAGCCCTCACGCCATGAGATGTGGAAAGTCCAGGTCAAAGTGCCGAAGGCGACTGTGAACCTGGGATCTGACACAGCACTGTCTTGGAGTTTCCCAAGGTAGGCAATCAAGTTCCAGCAGCATGCTGAACCCGTGCTGGTGCGGCCAGGCTAGAGCAATTGAGATGGCTTCTGCCTTGTCCCTCTTAATCTTTAGCAGGACTCTATGCAGAAGGGGAATTGGCAGGAATGCGAATATTAAGCTCCCTGACCACTGCAGGAGGATGGCGTTGGCGACTGACCCTGCCTTTGACCACAGAGAGAGCAGAACTGTGGACACTTCATGCTCCACACTGATATAGACAGGCCCACCGGGGAAAGCCCCACCTCCTGAGGATCGTAGACGCCCTTTGCGGGTACAGTGACCAAACATGGTGGGGAAAGAATGACCTCGTTGTTCCTCCTCCTTGGGAGGTGATAGGCCATCAAGTGAAACTCATGCCTCACCAAAAGGGCCCCACGGACAGACAGCTTCCATTCATAAGGCTGAGAAATGGGCTCTCCCACATCTGTCAATGTAGTACATGGCCACTGTATTGTGTGTCAGCAACTGTACCGCCTTGCCCACAATAAAGCAGAGGAACACTCTGTAAGCCCTTCGAACAGCTTGCAGTTCTTTCACACTGGTGTGCTGGCGCCTCTCTTCCCTTGACCAGACCGCTTGTGCGCTGAAGGCAATGACTTATCTGGCTTTAAGACTAAGCTTGATAAGTATATGGAGGGGATGTTATGATGGGATAGTTTAATTTGAGCAATTGATTTGGATTATCGGCAGATAAGTCTGCTCAATGGTCTGTGGGAATGTTGGATGGGATGGGAACTGAGTTACTGCAGAGAATTCTTTTTTGGGTGCTGGCTGGTGAGTCTTGCCCGCATGCTCGGGGTTTAGCTGATCGCCATATTTGGGGTCGGGAAGGAATTTTCCTCCGGGGCGGATTGGCAGAGGCCCCGGAGGTTTTTCGCCTTCCTCTGCAGCGTGGGGCATGGGTCGCTTGCTGATGGATTCCCTGCAGTTTGAGGTCTTCAAATCTCACTTTTGAGGATTTCAATAACTCAGTCATGGGTTCGGGGTTGTTATAAATGTGTATGGGTAGGGTTTTGTGGCCTGCCTTGTGCAGGAGGTCAGACTAGATGATCATATTGGTCCCTTCTGACCTATGAGTCTATGAGTCTATGAAGTCAGCACTGATATGGCACTTCATCCTCTGCCCAAGGCATCTGATACCAGGGTAACTGAGGGAGCCAGCTCTTCGTACAACAAAAAAGGCCTCTTTGATTGCCTGACCACCAAGATGATCTTTTTTGAGGGCTGATGAGGAATTCAGAGGCAGATGGTGTCTCCTAAACTCCCTATTTCTGTTTCCTGATCCGTAGGTCGTGAATGGTCATGTCTCAGACCTCTGCTCCTGTTCACCCTGGTGCGGCATGTAAAGGTCCAGGGAGTGAAGTGTGCTCCTGGAATCCTTCAGATCATACAACTTCACATCTGTCTGATCTCAGGACCAGGCTGACCCATCAAAGGGGAGGTCCTGGATGGACTGTTGAACCTTTTGCGACAACCCAGAGGATCGAAGCTACGAACATTTGAGCATGCCAATGGCGGGGCTATGGTTCTGCCTGTCGAATCAGCAGCATCTGAGGATGCCTGGAACACTGCTATAGCCCCCGTGGTATCCTCTTCTACAATGGTATAAAAGTACAGTGCCTGATGCCAGGGCAGAGCCACAGCGAGTCCCCAAGAGCTCAACTTATACCAGCTGGTTGGCAATCCTAAACTATAGGCTTGCTGTTGAATAAATTATCCTCCCAAATGAGCCTGGCTTTTTTTTTTTTTTTTTTTTTTAAAGTAGAGCCCAGCTGCCCTGCCTCCCCTGTGGTTGGTGGCATCCACCACCAGAGACCCAGGGAAGGGGTGGATAAACAAGTATTCAGCCCCTTGACTGGGACATGATACTTTCTCTCAGCCCCTTTATATATTGGGCTATGGAGGAGGGAATTTGCCACGAGGCACTCACTATCCTGAGCACCCCTTCGTAGACAGGGAGGGCTACCCACACTGTGGGACCCACCACTAGTACATTAAAGAGGCTGTCCAACGTCCCTTTAGCTCCGCCGCCTCCAGCCCTGAGTTGAAGGCCACCCCCTTAAGCAGCTCCTGGTGCGCTCTAAAATCATCCAGGGCGTTAAGTGAGCCTGGGAGACTGCTTCATCCAGTGAGGAGATGGGGAATTGGAGGGTGCAGTGGGAGGCGGCACCTCCTCCCGTCAACAAGCGGTCCCAACAGAAGTCCCTGTCTATGGGACCGACTCGTCATGCGAGGGCGAATGGTGGCCATTCCCTGGTACTGGTGGCACTGACTACACACTTAATGAACTGTGGTTCTGAACCCCCTGGGGAACCCCAATACAGCCACAGGGGTGACCACTGCCCTAGAGGCCATCTGGGGCTACCTGAACTGGGGGCTCTGACACCTCCTGTTGATGGTGACTGTCCCGGCAACTACCCCTCCCCCCCAACGGGGCACCTAGGCACCGTCAAGACCATGGTGAGGGTCTCAAAGGCTCCCATTGTGCAATACCAAGCCAGAGGCAGAGGGGGGGGAAGCGGTGCCTGATCTTCAGTGCTCTGTCGCACCGGGGAGTATCCCCGCGATGACAGTGACCTCGACTACAAGGCATGATATCAGTACCACGGCTGCTGTGGGTGCACGGAAGCGTGCTTCAATGACAGGAGCATCTCAGTACTGAGGACTCTGCGGTGATACATGCCTCTCAGCAACAAGTCAAATTCAAGCAAAGGGGTTCGGAACCGCCCGGGTGAACTCCTTGGTGCCGAGTGTCTCCAGCAACCGGGATCGGTGCTATGTCGTTGCAGGCAAACTCTTGCTCGGGCAGCAGATCTCTGTGATTCAACCTTGGTGCGGATCGGTGCTCAACCCCTTCTGCTTAGAAAGTGTGGGAGAGTGTCCATGCTCTGAGCGCTGTTTCCATCTCTTCGCAGTGCCGAGTCCAGGTCGGTGCCAATGGTGCCCTCTGCACTGATGCCAGGCTGGGTACTGAGGCAGAGCTGGTTGGGTTGGAGCCGGTCGCAGCCTCCATGAGCAAGGCTTTTGGGGAGATTTTTCTGGAGGTCTGAAAGCCTTGCAGATCTGCCCTTCTTACGATGGATTTCCCCCCCAGCACTTCAGGCAGTGAAGGTGACTTAGCAGGGAAGCCTTCCTGCAGGAGGCATGCAGTTTGAAGCCCGATGACTGGGGCATACCCCGCTCCCAATAGTCTCAGTCAGAATATCCCTAAGTCTCTAACTACCACTAACAACAGTTATTAAGCTAACTAACAAATTAGCGCAAAGAAAATCATGCTTAAAGTTCAAAACACGGGCAATTAAACTCTTGCGATACAAGCACAGGCAGTTCAAGCAACCGTCACCGGCATAGGGCCGGCAGCATCTCATATGACATGGCATGTGCACAGGGCTCCAGGGGACGCCAGAGCTAGCCCTGAAGGATTTGCTAAGGGGAAAAAATTCCCGTAACCGTGCATGGAGGCGTGCACACACCTATAATGGAATGGCCATGAACAAGCACTCAAAGAACCGCACCTTTCACTTGAAGAACACAGCGATGACTGCCATGCATTTGGACACATGAGGGACTGCTGGTAATCCAAAAAGGAGGACAATAAACTGGTAATGGACATGGTTCACTAGGAATTGTAGAAACTTTCTGTGGCTTGGGAGACTTGAGACATGAAAGTACATATATCCTTCAAGTCGAGAGCGGCATACCAGTCCCCCAGATCCAGGGAGGGAATAATGGAGGCCAAGGAGACCATGAAGAATGTAAGTGTCTTCATGAATCCGCTGAGGTTTTGCAAGTTCAGGATGAGTCAGACTGCCTTTGGCTTTTGGGATTAGGAAATAGCGGGAGGAGAAACCCTTGCCCCTTAGCTCCCAAGGAACCTCCTCTACTGCTCTCACTTGTAGGAACATCTACACCTCTTTAATCAGAAGTTGCTTATGGGAAGGATCCCTGAATAGGGATGGGGAGAGAGGCGGAAAAGAGGGAGAGAACTCAATTGTAGGAAGTATCCCAGTCCTACAGTGCGTAGTACCCAGTGACCTGATGCAATCTGGGTCCACAAACAGGAATGGGATAAACACTCCAGAAACCATAATGATGGATCTGAGTTGTGAATTGGTGTGGTGCTCTTGGGCGCATCCTCATATATTTTGGTTGAACCCATGACTGCCTCACAGACCCAGTCCTTGGGCAGATGAAGGAGAAGGAAGCCTTTTCCTATAGTTCCTGCTATGCTTCCTGTCTGGACTGTTTCTGGCATAAGCAAGGGAGGGGCTGTGGCTTAATGTGCTTCCTCTGAAGAGCCGGGGTATGGAGTCCAAGGGACTTAAGGGTGACCCTCGGGTCCTTTAGACTCTAGAGCTTTGAGTCGGTTTGCTCGGAAAAAAGGGATGTGCTCTTGAATGGGAGGTCCTGCAGTTTGTTGGACCTCATAAGGGAGGCCCAAGGACTATAGCCATGAGCTCCACCTCATAGCCACAGCTGATGCCATGGCCTGGGCTACTGAATCAGCCATGTCAAGTGCAGTCTGTAATGATGGTTTCACCACAGTCCTGCCCTCCTCAATTTCAACAGGTTGAAAACTCCACCATGGATTCCTGAAGTAGCAGCTCTTTTAACTTTATCATGGCCCCCCACAAGTTAAAGTTATATGAGCTAAGGAGCTCTTCTAGTTAGAAATGCGAAGCTAGAGCCCTCTGGTAGAACATATTTTCCTCAGTGTGGAGGAGCACCCCCTGTCCGTTTTCTTTTGCTTTTTGCATAGCACCAGGAATCAAGAGTGGAGCTTCTCAGCACCGGAGAGCCCTGATGGTGCTGAGAGTCTCTCGATGAAGAGTCTGTCCTCATTGCCGGGGCCTTCCACACCGATGTAGGTATGCTCCACTCCACACCGAGGCACTAGGAGCCTTGTCAGCTTGACTCATCTTTGAGTGAGGGCAAAGTGCCCTCTCCATGAAGAGGAACTTAAGCCTCTGGTCCCTATTTTTCTTAGTCCTGGGACGGAATCCCCCGTAGATCTTGCAGTGATCCTTCTGGTGGGATTCTCCCAGACACATCAAGCAGGTTGTGTGGGAGTCACTCCTGGGCATAGGCTTATAATAAGACCCTCACAATTTAAACCCTGAAGACCAAGGCATGCCCCATCCCCGGGGAAAGAAAATGACAGGGTCATACTCTACTCTGACTTACTACACTATTATATCTCTATACACAAAACCTAACTATTTGTTTAGAACTATTTAGAGATACAGAAAAGAAGTCCACTGGGTAATTGCTTGCAGATGCAAGAGAAACCAGGCATTCCAGAGATCATCACAGACGATAAAAAGGAACCAAAGGGGTGGCGGGGCCCTATATACAGTGCCATGAGGGCACAACTCCAAGGGGCACCAGAGCTAACCCAATGGATACCACTGGAGAAAACACTTCCACATGGTGAATGCACACCTACATTGGAATCTGCACGAGCGAACACTTGAAGAAGATATATTAGAATTGGAAAAGATATAAAGAAGGGCAATAAAAATCATGAGGGGTATGGAACAATTTCCATATGAAGAAAGATTAAAAAGACTGGGACTGTTCAACTTAGAAAAGAGATGACTAAGGGAGGAGGAATATAACTGATGTCTATACAATCATGAATGGGGTGGAAAAAGTGAATAAGGAAGTGTTATTTACCTCTTCAAATAATACAAGAACCGGTGATCACTCAATCAAATTAATAAGCAGCAAGTTTAAAACAAACAAAAGAATGTACTTCTTCACACAATGCACAGTCAACCTGTGGAACTTGTTACCAGGGGATGTTGTGAAAGCAAAAAGTATTACTGGGTTCAAAAAGGATTAGATAAGTTCATGGAGGACGGGTCCACCAGTGGCTATTACCCAAGATGGTCAAGGACACAACCCTATGCTCTAGGTGTCCCTAACACTCTCACAGCCAGAAGCTGGGACTGGATGACAAGGGCTGGGTCACTTGATAATAACCCTGTTCTCTTCATTTTCTCTGCAGCATCCAGCACTGGCCACTGTCGGAAGACAGGATATTGGATTGGATGCACCATTGGTCTGACCCAGCGTGGCCATTCTTATGTTCAATGGGCCAAATTCTGTTGTGTTATATCCCAACCCATTAACTTAACAGTCATTAAAGCAATGTAAACTGCAAAAGTCAGCTCAGATATGGCTTTCATGTCACAAAGCGGAGAGTTGTTTAAAACTGCAGAGGCCATCAGGATTTACCCAACTGTAAGTCCTTTGTTATCACAAACTTGCATGATACTGGGACAGGGTGCAGGGGCAACAACAGTTACCTAGTAAAGAAAGTAACTCAGTTTTCCTTACTACTCACCTTCCATACGTGCTCAGGGGAAGGGGACAGAAGAATAGTTTTTGGGAAGCCTGGGGAAATAGGCCTCATCTCTCTCAGCAAATTCCCCATATGAAGTGTGGTTGTATTTTTTTTTTTAAAGAATGTCCATGTATGTGGTAACTAAATAATTAAGCTGAGGCTTGTTATTTAAAAAAGGGCTAAACAGGTATGTCCCAATGGAGAAAAATGTTAATAGCAAGAAAAAAAATCAACTAGTCATACGTTTCTTCTATAGTATTTTCTGATCTGTCCACTCATGCTAATCTTGATCATTGCATAGCGCCGTATACAGTAGACTGTTCTTTTCTCAGGATCTAGAATTTGTGAGACCACTTCCACAAGTTTATCATGAGGAATAGTATCATAAGCTCCAGTGACATCAGCCTGAAATAGAAAAAAATCAATCCCATATAATGCTACTTATCAGTGCTACTGTAAATACCCGTGTACACATAAAAACAAAGCTAAGGTAAAAGGACAAAATTGCACAGAATATATTAGGCCTATTGGGCCATTTAGTCCAATTCACTGATAAAAAGGAAAGGCTATGTTCTTTATGCTGAATAATCCATTCCCTTATTCAGACAAGTGGGAATGCCCAAACTATCAAATTTAACTGAATTTAAGCTTTTATTATAAGAGGAGTGCTAATGATTCCTATATTTAGGTTGCTTGACACCTTCTATTATTAAAATAATAGTATCTGATCACAAAAATAGAAATTGGAATATTGTGTATGCATAAGGAGCAGAATTAAGGTTTCACATGAAACCTTGATTCTAACATTTCTTAACTTTCCAGTGCTTGACTCTGCATTCTAAATAACTTTATTGTAATCATTTTTGAATGTGTTTTTATGATAAGTTTCTAACTATTATGACCATGAAGATGACGTATCCAATGTCTTCCTGAGTTTGAAGACAGGTGCTGTGCCCCTACCACTGTTCATGGCATTGCCAAAAAAGGTAAAATAAAGTTAAGTGTCAGGTCAGCTTCACAGCTGCTATTCAGAACTTTTTGTGCAGTGATACTACTACTTGGAGAAGCAATGAGAAGCACCAGAGGCAAACAACAGAAGTATTCAAAGGAGAAGATTGCCGAAAATTGAGGTCAGGGAAGAAATAGAGGAGAATGATCCCACTGGATCATTGGGAAATGACCCTCACCTTGAGTTATCAATGTAGCTGAACACAAGACCTTCAGTGCTAAAAGCATGAGCCTCTTCCATTTGAGCTAAAGTAGTAGCTCCTTAAGTTATTTAATCCCTCAATTGGACCAACCAGTAGAAAGGAGATCAAGACACACCAGAAGTTACACTTGTAGCAGCCAGGAGGCTACAGGGTGAGCTTGGGTGTCCCACATCCAGCAGGAAAAGGATGGTAGACAGATGGGGGAGACTTCAAATTTATCAAAAAGATTTACTAGTTAGAGGCAGATCAAAAAGTTAATTAATTAATTAAAAAGCAGCCTCTGAAGAAGGGCCGAGTACAGAACAGGAGGCTAAGAGCTGAGCTTGCCATCAGAATGATGCTCCTAAACTTTACATATATAAAACTTCCACACATCCTGGTCATCTTTCATACCAGCATTTTGCTTACAGAGATACCTTTCTGACTAAAAACCCAACTGGCAAATTTTCCCAAGCCCTGAACTTACATTTTAAAGAAAATAAAAATTCCAACCAATACACACTCTGCTCATATACACCTGTACAATAGAAGCTATTAAATAAGTGCAAACATAATCCATAATACTTTGACTACTGCCTGATTCTAGAAAAAGAATGAAGCATTCCACTTACTGGGAAAAAATTAGCACTATGGAAAAATGCAGTGAGAGCACCTCTCTATGTTGCATTAAGACCAGCTGTTGCTGAAAAACAACTGTACGCTCAGCTTATCATCAGTAGAAAAGCTTTACAAGCTTACCTTTAAAGAGACAGCTTAAAGAAGAAAAAAAAAAGAGGTCCAAAATAAAATTTAAAAAAATAAAAGCTTTCATAGTTTCAACATCATCAGTTTGAACAATGGAGAAAAAAATTAATGGAAACATACCTTCACATAGTAAAAATGAGGTATTTTATCATTTAGTTCAAGAACCTCAGAAACAAACTTCCTCCATATTTTATATATATCATCTTTCCCAAACACTGAGGAGCCCAGGAGACTGGGATTTTCGGTTCGTTCATAATTCAGGACACTAAATAGATTTTTAAGTTGAGTGTTGAAATAATGCACCTATGGGAAACAAAAAGCCAAACTCAAAATGTTGTATTTCACATTCAGTATGTAGACAAAAAATGAGCACCTAGAGCTCTAACAATTATTTAAATCAGTATGTTAAATAAGCAAACAAAGTCAACTCACATCTTTACTATATTTTCTCTAGTGAGTTGTACTATACAAAAAGCCTCAGTAATGCTTTAATGATCATAGCCACAAAAATGGCCTCAAAGCTTTTAATCACACTTATTCCTGTTGCAAACAATTTTACATTACACAAGTCTCCTGCAGCCAATCAGAGCTGCACACAACTCCCTCTGAAACCAACAAATGACATCCAAGAGTTGCCAGAGCTGGCTGCTCAAGAGTGCTAAATGTATCTTTATCCGAGAAGACAAAAAATTACTTTATCAGGATTCCCATCTCTTGCTTGCCTCAGAGTTTGCAGATTACAAATCCTCATAAGTTTATACACAGATTGTAGCGCTCTCTCCCTCTCTCAATGTTAATCGTGACAAGGGTGTACAGAAATTTGGTTTCAGAAATTTTTTGGTGTTTCAAAGCACTGGTTTTTACACTGAAAATCAATTACAGGTTTAAATAAAATCTGTGAAAACTCAAATTAGATTTTATTTCTTTAATAGAAAAATGCCACTGTATCTGGTTTTATTTTAATGGATCAGTAATTTTTTTTTTTAAACAAAACTACTGGATAATTTACTTCAACTTTTCTGAGTAATGGCGAAAAGTCACATTCCGTCACTAATCACAGTCCAGACAATGACCATGAAGCACCATATTTTTAAAAATAGTTTGCACCTGAAAAATCTGCTCCTGAAGTTGTACTGTGGATGTAAAACTAAGTACTTGCACCTCTAGTTACTCCATGAGAGGTGGTTATCTGGTAGAGAAAAGGTGCAAATTACACATACAAAAAAGGGATACTGTGTTATGTACTTCTTGTACACAATAGTTTACACAGCTGCTACTAAAAGATTGGACATTTGCATCAGATATAGAGAGACTACAGAGGTTAATTCTCAGACACTCACCCAGAGGTGTTCACTATATGGCTAAGCTTAGCTTAATGAAGGTATTTTTACGTGGTTGATCATTATAATACAGTTTAGCATTGCATTACTTCTCCCTTTTTAAAATTCTACATTCCTCCCATTTACAAAATATACACTATCTTTGAAGTTCAGTGAGTATCAGTCTGTTAAGTGTCTCTGAATCTTACTGGTTTACTAATTACATGACCTGAATGCATAAGAACTTGGTCTTTTGGCTGTTCATTAGTTGCAACGACTGGTTGAGGTCAGTTTGAAATCGTTGTCTTCTTCTCATTCTGTATTCACCATCTGTAGAGTCTGCTCTATTGATTATTCCTCCTGAGGAACAAACCGAAGATGTTAATGGTTATTGTTGAACTCTCCACTGTCAATCTTGATCACGTATGATCTGGAACCTAAATTCTTTTTCTTTACTACAGCTGGAGTTATCCATGCTTCTTGTCCATCCAATTTGACACGAACACAGTCATCACGTGCTGGACCCAGCTGTTCTCTGACTGTCGTCTTTTTGCTTTTTTGTCCAATTTGAAGATAGATTCTTTTCCAAAACCTGTAGTTCTGAGTCATCTTCCCATCATCAATTGTGCTAGTCTATATCCAGTAGCTGCTATTGGTGTTCATCCGTAACTCAGAAAAGCAAGGAATCAATCTTCCTCCCATAAGATTTTCTTGGCTGTCTGTACAGCAATCTCAGCCTCTTCCATTGACTTGTAGAAATGTCAACTGCTAGTAATATAATCAAAAACATATTTCATTCAGAATGACAAATTCTGCTGCAAGGAATTGTGGTCTGTTGTCTATCACTAGCTGTTCTGGAATACCAAAATGAGCCAAGGGGCAGTTCAGCTTGTCAATAATACTGTGACATCTTACGTCTTTCAAGAACATTAGTTCTTTATACCCAGAAAAGCAGAGTCCACTATGACCAGGTAAGGATGTCTTCTGAATTCGCATAAATCCACAGCTAGTCTCTTCTAAACTCGGTGTGGTAGGAGTGTTTGCACAATACATGCTTCAACATTGTCTGCTAAGCTAATTTTTACTGGATCTCCTTTCAGAAGTCCAATAACTTAAAATCCTCTATCAAATTCTTCCCCCTTTCTCACCAGGCCCAACACTGTTGCCATGCTGCAGCTGCAGCTGAGATTGTTGGTCTTTGATCCCATGTACTCTGAATGCACAGCTTCTGTCTTTGTAAGATGCTGGTGTGGTGAACTGGCCCATGCCGTTTGGACTATCTCCAGGGCTAGTTGGTGCTATTGCAGGTGTCTTTAGCTCTGGGAGAGGTGGAAGATGATTGTAAGTCCCTTCTGAGATGACTGCAACAAGTCAATAGTCTTGCCATGAATATTCAAGTTCATTCTCGAGGTAAGTTTTGTGTAGTCACAAGTGATAGACCTCAGAAAGAACTGTTTTTGATTGACTGTAATATGAGTCAACTCCCTGACAGTTTTGGTGAAGCAAATAACTGCAAAGTCCATATTTTGTGCTTTATTACACCTTACACTTTTGACAAAACATACATCTTTTGGGTTATGAATTCTCCCACACTTTGTGAAGTTTGGCTGTAATCTTTTGGTTTGACTGCAACATGTCCCTCTTGGCCTGGAAGTTCTCACACCTTGCCTGAGGGTTTTTTTAATAACTGAGCCTTTGTTTGCTGTTTACAGCTTCTAAGCTGGTTGCAGGTTTTTCAAAATGCTCTTGCCTTTTGTTCTGCTGTTTGAACAGTTTAGACTGTTTTGTTTTCTGTATAGCTGTGGCTAGGGTTAAGTCTCTCTTCAGTAATAGCCGCTGTGAAAGATGTTTAATTGTTAACCCAATAACCAGACTGTGTCTGGTATTTTCAAGTTCCAAAAATCTCAGTTTTCAGCCATTCAACATTTTCCCTTGGATCTTGAATTCTCTGGTGAAAACAGTCTTTCATAAATCACATTTCTCCAAGGTGTAACATATGCATCAAACATAGCCAGAACACTTCTACAGTCAATATTGTGACTGCATTCAGCAAAGTCAAAAGGATTTAAAGTTATGCTCTACCTCGTGCCCATAGCATAAATTAAAGATATGTTTCCTGATATCTTGTTTGCAATGTGAAATCTTGCAAAATACTGCTTCCAGTCTACCCACTGTGAAGATTTGTCAAAGCTGAAGTTCTCTGAATTACTGAAGAATGGCATGTTGCAACCTTTGCTGCTTTGTTCCTTCTGAATCTGTTCTCCTCTGGCATTAGTTTACTTCTCACACCATATCATGTACTTGTACACAGTAGGTTGCAGGACTGTAGAAAGCCAAATATATTTGAAAATTCAAACTGGCCTGTTGTCTGTTGCTGCACAAGCCAAGTTCTGTATTGGAGAACCATCAGAAAACATGGTGGATGACAGATCTAATCCATTTTGGTGAACATACCTGAAAATCTTCAAGACCCATAATGGGATCTTGAAAAGACTCTCAATTTTCCCAAAGGATTCAGATCTATCATGAGAGACTTTCAGAGAACTTTAAAAATCTGTTTCTTTTCTGGCTTTGCTTAGAGTAGGCAATTTGCAAGAAAAGTGTCGTGTTTCAAAGGTTCCTGATTCACCCTGACTTTTAAGGGGAGTCAATATAGTTCCATGTGATAAAATTCCTATTTTATTTGTGACCTTTTTTTAAGAAACTAGGGGAAAACAGCATAAAAACCTACATCAAAAGAAACTTAAGGTTGCAAAGTTAAGCACTGAAGAGTTAGGAACTTTGTTTGTCCAATGTTAATGCAGCCTGCTTGCACATATGCAATGTGTATTTAATTACATGATCGCATACTATTTTTTTCACGGGCCCGCTAACTCTTTCACAGCACAGGATGGACCTGCTGTGGGGATGAATCAGGGTTGTGCAGTGAATGAAGTTGGTGTCTGTAGGACTCTGGTCTCATTTGTTTAAGAAGTTGGAAAATGTGCAGTAAATAAGGCACAGGATTTTCAGGAAAAGAAAGGGTGGTCTTCTAGTTTAGGCAGTTGAATGACATCCTGGAGAAACGAATTCAATCCCTGTCTCTGCTCACAGAATTCCTGTATGTTGCTGTGCAAGTCACTTAAAACAAATTTTTCATAAATGGCCATTAATTGTGTCCTCATTTCATGGGTGCACAATTTGAGACACAATGCACCAGATTTGCAGTAATTCTGAGCATTCACAATTGCAACTGAAGTCAACTGGAGCTGTATTTGGAACATATAATGTATGATAAATATGCTAAATATTCTGAAGATTAGGCTGTAGGCTTCTCAACTCAGGAATCCCAAATTACTTCAACAATTTTGGTCTTCATATTCTTCTGTGCCTTACTTCCATCTGTAAGATGGGTGTAGTATGCCCTTATTTTACTCAGGCGTTGTGAATGTTGTGAACCACTTTGATACTATGGTGAGAGCACCACAGAAAAGCCCATGAGGAAATTATTAATTCATAGTTTTCACTGTAGGGTTTGGATTGTTTGCAGTAAATAATGGATGGATCCATACACAGTGGACAATGAATATTAAAATAAATGTTGAACAATCGTCCAGTCAGTTAGCACTAGCCAAAGTGGACACTGAATGAACCCGAGGGAGAAAGGGATGGAGCATAAGGGATTAATATGTGATCCTAGAATTAAAAAGGCTGTCATCGGGGGGCAAATTATGGTTGCAAGGCCAATTTTAGTTCTGGTATTTCCTGACTGTTGAGTGCCTCAGTTTGCAATCTATTTTCAAATTTATTTTATTTAACATCATAATATTAACACCTTTCCACAACCCCCTTGGGTATTAGTTACAACATGACAAAAACAAACATAAGCAAATTCAAAATACAGTGACCTTCTTGTCTCTGCTTTCCCTGCTCAATGTTTTTGCTCCAACAACACTGCTCACTTTTACTATAGGTCTCAACCCATTTGGTTTAGGGATGAACCGAAGTTTTGATGCTATAGGAACACACCATTTCTTCTGCTGAACTGTTTCAATCTCCTCTGCAGATAATGCACGAAGATGCACTTTGGCAAAATGGTTTCTAAAACAAAAATAGACATTAAGACTTAATGCATTTAAGTTATAAATGTTTTATTTCCTGAAACTGAATACTTTACTCAGAAGACAATCACAGATATTCATTTATCTGTGTGGAAATTACCTTACCAATGGGTAATCCAGGAAGCTAGATTATGCTAAAAGAACAGAACTTGTGCATCATTTTTTTTAAAATGTCATTGTACCATTTGACGTTAAATATTGCAAAAATAAGTTACTTACATTTCTGCTCGTTCCTACCCAAATTAGCATCAATAAAGCATGAGACCCAAATTAATGCAGCAAATGAAAATGAAATTATTGCCTGTAACCCAACTAGTCAAATATGTTTAGAAAGTCTGGAATATTTCTACTAAAATAGGAAACTAGATTTTTCACCTCCTGTAAATTGACAAACTGGGTTTAGATTTAAAAAGAGCTTTATGAAGAGCCACAAAAGATTAAATTCATCCATCCTCCTGTAAGTGGATCATTCCTTCCACCCACTGGTCACTATTATTTAGTTGTGTCCCTTGCCCACTGACTAGTGAAACTTTGTGCTCCACTTCAACATTTGTCAGTTTATCAAGACAAAATTCAGCAACGAAGTTGAAGAGAATCAGCCAAATCCCAGTCCTTGTGTAGTCTAACTTTAGGAAGTTATAGGAGGTAGGGGTGACCAAAAAGAGGACCTATGATTCCATTTAACCTGAGAGCAGGATGTGGAATATTATCAGAGTATCTCCATTGCTACTCCTGCTGCCTCAAGGACAAAAGTTATGGAATTTAGCATCCTCATGTCTCCAGTAGCATCCAGGGCCTACTTCAAAGCACTTAAAACAGGTTTCAGCCAGGGGATCTGAGCAGTCAGTTTTAGTGGACACTCCACCCAGCTTACTCCCCAGTACACACTCAGCTCAGCTGCAGAAAATGAGATCTGTGGAAAACTGTGGGTGCATGGTTTCACTGCATAGATTCTCTATAACTAAAGCCCCATGCAGATTTGTATTTGCATTTGATCTGCGATCCACAAAAATGATCTGCGGATACTGATATCTACAGATATGAAGTGGATATCTGTGGATTTGCAGGGCTCTATCTATAACTCTGCCCTTCTCATGTCATTCTGCTGCATTTTGGATCTTCTGTAGCCCTACTGTACCATAGAGAATCGGTCCTTCAAAACTAAGTGCCACAAGTATGAAAATAGGTGCACAACTGAAAAAAAGTAATAAAATCTGCTATCACTCTCTATTACTCTGTCCTTGGAATTGAAAATTATTGTAATTGATTTAAAAAAAGCCTGCAGACACTTTGCACAGTGTAACAGTCTATTCCTGTATGCTCACCTCTTTCACAAAATTATGAGATATTTTGCCCTGTGAAATATCATTTGAAAACTCATGATTTGTTGATCATTATTGTCCTGGTAATATACTTATGGTAACATAAATAAAGTTATCAGATTATATTGCATGACATTACTGGGACATGTTCTGGAGGGCAGTCACAAACTAGCTCCTCAGAGACAAAAGACTAGCCAATGAGATCAAATGGACCATCAGACCACTCTTCAACAGAAGAAAGAGTGTGGGCAAAACCCCCCTATATTTTGACAAAGAAGCAGCTTAAGGTTCCTGTCGACACAGACTTCTGTTTCCTGAACATTAGCTGGAGATTATTCTTGCATAAGAGAAAGGGCTATGACAGGGTAGAGACCCCAAATCTCTTTACAGCAGCATCAATAACACTTGAAGAAGAAAGGAAGCAGCACTGGACTAAGGGGGAGACTATATATGAAGGATTCAACCAGTAATATTTTTGGAACCTATGGTGAAAGAGACGTTTGCTTTGAATTCGTTTAACTTGTTAACTATTAGCTGCTTTTTATCTTTTATTTATCATTAATTCTGACTTATGCCTCATTACTTGTAATCACTTAACTCTATCTATAGTAGTTAATAAATTGGTTTTATTGTTTTATCTAAACAAGTGTGTTCGGATAGAAGTGTCTGGAGAACTTCATTTGGGATAACAGGATTTGTGCATATCATTTTCTATTAATAAAATGATGGACTTTATGTAAGCTTGTATTGTCCAGGAGGGTACTGGGCAATAACACACGCACATTTCTGGGGAAAAGTCTGGGAATGGGAGTTAGCCTGTGTTGCTCTATAGTGTAAGTCAAGAGTAACTGGCTATAGCACTCTTACAATATAGAAGGGAGTGATTTACATGCTAGAGCCTGGATGTGATCAGACCAGAAGTGGTTGTTCTTACAGAGCAGCAGTGTAAAAGGCACTCCAGGTTGGAGAATTCAAAGGATACAGATGTCCATCAGTCCAGATTGGGTAATGTCACACACATACATAAGGATCCACCTGCATGGACCAGATTTTAGGAGGGGGCCATAGGGTGCAGAGTCCCATTCAAGTAAATGGGTCTGCGTGCAGGGGTTCACCTACATGGATCACTTTGCAGGATGGGGGCTTATGCCCCTGCTGGTTTTTTTTTTTTTGGGGGGGGGGGTAAATAAAACTTCCTGGTCTCAACAACTTTGCTACACACTTTTTTTAAACAAACACAAAGTTGAAAACAGTGTCAGTATTTATTAAGTAAAGTTCAACATTTCATGTTACTTAGTTACTTTAATCATTAATAATCAAATATAAAATAAGTCAATATTTTATAATGTATTGAGTGCAAAAGCTTATGCGTTTGTGCACATTAAGGTTGCTATTTTGAAGCCAAGATATGATATGCCAATGTTCCATTATTATTGTATACTTGTGTTGTGCACATTATACTGTGGGGGCCTGTATATATGAAACTGGGGACCTGTTATGATAACTGGGCCTACTAATTTGCCCTAATTGTGAACTTAATTGTGAGCAGTGAGTGAAAGTTAACAGGATGTTGTAATAACCTATAACAACAAATATGGACAGGAAAAGGTGCAAAAGAGAAAGACTGAATTAGTCTAAACAAAAAGGCCAGCTGATATAACTCAAGGACTTCTAAGATTGTGCCTGGTAAACAAAAAAAGTGTGAAACTTGACCAATATTGGTGTGTCAAAAACTAACCCTAATTGGTGGATAATAAGCAGATAGGCTATTATGCCTACCACTTCCTTTTGGGGCTCTGTTTAAAAACAAGAAAAAAGACTTTAGGTGGTAAATACAGACAGTAGACTGAAGAAGAGGAAGAGAGTTTCACCATCAGGGCTGTCATCCCGTCTCAGGGAACCCAGGCCTTCATTATCCTGATCCTGAGAGATGTCCTACTAGACCAGGCGAGAGGGACACAGATGATATATCCATCTATACCTCCTCTAGCTCAATCCCAACTACCATCTATACCATGAGACTCTCTCCTCTCTTCCCTCCAATGCCCCACCCCTTGTCTTTTTCCTTCCGCACTTAACAAACTCCTTCCTATCCCACTTCTTTTTTTCTTCTTTCTAATAAGAATATGGTTTGGCCAGCCAAGACTGAATACTAAGACTATGACCAGAAACAAGCAGCTAAAAGCAATCTCCTAAACAGCAATGCTGGTGAAAGTTTGCCAGCTCTTGGAGATGCTGATAAGCCCACGTGCTGTGCCTGTGTTTTTCCACAAGTGAGGTTGTAAGTGGGAGTCAACATCAGAGACAGAAGCTGCATTTTCTATTTTTGCTTATCTATCTATATTTTCTCTCCCCTTGTGCGTGTGTTTGTCTTGTTTTGTCTTCTTAGGAAACAGGATCAGACTAACAGCAGTACCAATAGTGACAGCTCCAACCAAATCTGAACTTACTTCTTTTTCCCCCCAAAAGACTTACCTTTGCAGAAACCATCAAACAAGGGGGTGTTCTTCTAAACACTCTCTTCAGCTGGAAGGTTATGTTAACATATATTCCATATAAATTAATACAATAGGCCTCCTTGTGCTAGGTATTGTACCAACACATATGAAGATACAGTAGTTGCCCCTAAGATCTTACCAGTGTTGGACAGGTTGTACATACTGTACACTAATCTGTTTAGTTAGTAGCCTATAAGAAGTAAACTGAAGATACCATATGCACACAATATATTTGAATGAACTCTGCCATTAGATCTTAAATTTTTGCATTTCCTTACTTTAGGGTGAAAAACTGCAACTTTAAATATTGCCTTATCAAATAATTTGAAAGTGTAAAACTAGTTTTTTAAAAGAAAAACAACATGAAGCTCTAGAATTACACTGTTTAAAAGCTATAGCATTTCCCATAGCATGACGTTATAAAAGGTAAAAAAACTTAGCTGTGATACTATGGAATTCCATACTGCAGTAATAAAGAATTATTATTCTTTTAAATTGAATATTCATTAAAGTTAATTTAGTAGCTTTTAACTTTGTCTTCCCAAACTTACTATGGGGCTTCAGCACTACTACCCATGTGTACATTTTTTTTGGTTTTGTTTTTTAGTTTTAAAGTTCATTTGTTTGTGTTATCCATGAGAAAGACTTTTGTTTTAATATAAACAGATGAAATATTTCTCATTCCCAAACACCACTCAGAGAAGACAAACGGGTGAAGGAATTTAAATCAGTTTCCCCACACAAGTTACTTTTGAGCTGAGAAAGCATGAAAATTTTAATCTCAAAATGAGTTTTAAGAAACTGAATGAATGAAAATGGGATGGGGCAATAATTAAAGCAGAGTTGTAACCTTAACTACTGCAAAATGTAAGGTTGCCATATTTCTTAAATGGTAGATTTTTATTGTAAATACCTAATTCCAGTGTTTTGTAACTTGCTCCAAATTAGTTTTCGGTAGAAGAAAAGCATGTTCTTCTGGAACATGGTCTCGGTGATGTAGAAAAATGATCTGAGCAGCTGTACAATATAGGTATCCAACAGCCAGTATAGGAACTTGGCCAAAATTTCTTCACGGAAATGGTGTTCCAAAGCAGGAACAAAATGATCACCTATAAGAAGCAGAATTCAATTACATTCAGAATCTGCTATTCATATTTCTAAAAGCCAACACACACAAACTCACATGTTTTTCTTAGGCTGAGACTGGAAAAGGGAGCTAAAGAAACTGCCAAAAAATTGTACAGTAACTGATCCCTCAACTAGCCTAAATCCCCATTTTTATTAGGCAGACATTAAGTTTGGCACATGCTAAGTATAAAGATAAAAAGAAGAGTTTGCAGTTACAAAATAGTACATGGAACACCAATCTAAGTGTTGAAATGAACCAATCCTATCAGTGATGGATTTAATGGCCCATTGGAGAAATAGGTATGTCTGACTTATTTTCCCCATTCTCTACCCCTTGGCATGCAGAGATAGCTTTGGAATGTGAAGTGGCAAGATACTGTGAGGGAAAAGATGAAACTGGTCTGAAATCATTACAAAGTAGAGATATGGGAGCTATTAGTCCATAGACTGTTTTATAAGCAAATTATGAAAATGTTGAGCCAGATTCTGAAATTAATGGAGGAGCCATGGGGTTAACTGAGGGAAAGAGTAACTCTTGTGCTTCCTAGTGAAATTCCAAACACATTAATGTCAGAAGTGGATTTTAAGTTGGACATCATAAATAAAAAGTGTAATTGCTGTAGTTTGGATTTCAGTTGCAGTTATCCTTGTTTTGTCAAACCCTGTACTAAAAATATTCTGATAGCTCAATAAAATGAGATAACCTCAGACCATTGCCAAATTCAAACTGGAAGGTATCTTTTTTGGTAGTCATGCAATTGAAGCAACATAAATGCTGCCAGGATTTATGGTGCTCTGCATAAATATTTTCAAATTAAACACAAAATCAACATCAAATAAAACCAACTAACAGGATAACTAAAGTAAGTCAAGACGTAAAAAGATCAAGATTCCTACCGAAATGTTAACTCAGCAGTATCACAAACGGGTGGTAATTTGGATCCTGTTAAACATATAGCTGAATATTGAAACAAGATACTTCATGAGAATTACATTTTCCTCATGGAAGTAACACATTTGGAAGAAATTTTTGCAACAGATAGTTCATTTTCTAGGTACTGGACAACGGACGTAAAACTCTCACCATTATGGAATCAATCTTTAGAGAAGGGATGGGAGACAGGAAAAAAGATGCTGCTACTCATGGAGACAAGTGGCCCTGATATATTTAAGAGCTTTGCCACATCAGGGCCAAAGAACAAGATCCTACCGGAGTTTCTGAAATACTGTGAGCTAAAAAGAATTAGATGAACTTTTAAGTATCTGACACTAAAAATTTGAACCCAGATGTTTTGAAAATGCATTTTCTGATGCACCCAGAATTACTGACCAAAATATTTGTGTTATGGTTGGACGCAGTGTGACAAGTATCAAGAGATTTTGTTTTCCTTGTCATTTCATATCTGATTTAAAATAGAAAAAGCTGCTTAGCTTTTAATATTGAATTATAGCTAACAAGTACTACGTGACCTAAGAATAACCAACCGATCCTACAAAAGAACTGATTAAATTTTCTATAATTATGTCAAAAGGCCTTGCCCCCCACCCAACCCCTTCAGTTCTTCAATAGTATGAAGAGGTTGAAATCTTTGGTTCCCTCTACATTACTCACCAGTGGCAGCCAACATTTAATGTACAGTCAAAAGCACATCACTACCACTCCACACTGCAGTGTGAAAGGCTCCAGCAGGGGGAGGCAGGACACTATGCTACTAAAAATAGTAGTGTAGACAGGGAGGCACCACTGGGGCAAGTAGAGAGCCACGAAGGGTATGTACTTGACTACATACACACACCCTTCAAGCATGTCTTTACTCACCTAAGCTGTGCCTCACAGTCTACACTGCTATTTATACCCGTACTAGGGGGGCTACGCAGGTATGCTGAAAGGCATAGTGTGGACACACCCTTAATCTTTAACATATTTATCCTCACCTTTGACGGAGACGTGCTATTATCCCCATTTTACAGATGGGGAACTGAGGCACAGAAAAACTAACTAACTTGTCCAAAGTCGCACAGGAAATTTGTGGCAGAACAGGGTCTTGAACTCAGGTCTCATAAGCTAATACCCTAATCACTGGATCATGTCATTGCCTTCTCACGGAACAGGCTATGGAACAATAGGGATTCACATGGATCCAGGTCCCAGTCGCCAATGCTTCTATGCTTATGATGGCTCCTAGATTTAAGTGACTGCTGCAGAGGCTCGTCTCTTTAAAGAGGAATTCCACCTATAGCAGTGGGGATCCATAGCAAGATAAAAGCATTTGGGCACCTCCACTCACTGTCCTCTTTACCTGCCTTCTGCACAAGTCCCAGCCTCCACAAAGCACCCACCTTTGAGTTGGGGGTGAGGAAAATGTTGCTTTGGTGAATGCCAATCCACACCTGATGAGACAGACCGACCCATGTGTAAAAGATGCCCTCTGTACACAGCAAGTACGATCTGCTCCAAAGCTAGGTATGAGAATTACACATACCTCTTATTTATGTCTCACTTTACCCAGTATAATTTCTGAAGTCAAATTATTCAATACAAAAATCTTTTGATATATTTGTCACATGCTGTGAGACACTTGATTGCATTTACAACATTGCTTGAGATTTTTGGAGTTTTTCTTAGTCACTGCTTCTCATTCACATTATTTCATAGATTCTCAGCTTTCATTAAAGTAAATTTCTAGCCCTCAGGGTTGTGGAGAAAAGCTTAAAAACACGAAGCAAGTGTACCTTAAAAGCACAGAAACCAGGCGGCAAATAAGAAAATACCCAATCTTTTTTATGTTGATATCTTGTAATTTTTTTTGGAGCTGGACTCAATTTTTTAATGCTTGGGAGTAATAATATTGCATTTATAATGTGAGCTTTTAAATAAAAGTACATCAATTATATGCATCAGCCTCATCAGTACATCTGCATTCACGTGGAAATCAATAGCTTTTTCAAAATCAAGTACTATAGTAATGTGAGACATAAGGTCCTGATTCAGGAAAATACATAAACACATGCATGACTTTGAACAGGTGAGTAACTTCATTAACTTTAGTGTTCAATATATCCATTAACTTCAATGCACTCGAAGTTATAAAAGAAAGTGCTTAATCAGGATCTCAGGTAGGAGAGAAGAGCATAAATTAAGATAGGAAAAACAGAAAAATCAATTCTATAAATGTAGTTCAAGGTGTTATATTTTAAACTGTGCAAGTGTTTGTTAAATACTTAAAGTAAAAAAATATTAAATATTGAAACAACCAATGGAGTAGTTTTATGTATCTTTAAGACTCCCTTCTTGATTTTCATTAACCTTATGAAAATATATCCATGGATGAGATTTTTTTTGTACGAAATTTCAAACAAAAAATTATTTTGGGGATATAGAGGAGTAGATGGAGTTCAAAAAAACAAAACAAAACAAAAAAAACACAACAACTTATAACAGAAGGATAGCTGGAGCTCTAACCTACCAAGGAACTAGTAGGTCTCCCTAATAATGTTTCTGTTTGAGTTTTACAATATACCTAGTATTTGTGTTGAGGCTTCATTAACATTTCTGTAGGACCCTTAACTTTCTACTTTCTTTTTTCAAACATGTAAACTTCAGAGCCATGTTAATACAGCTCTTCTATTTAAATTACCTTTTTAAAGAGGAAAAGCAGAGTAATTCCCATGCCTCGTAATGTTAGCCTTTAGGTCCTAGCTCAACAATGTCTATACTAGGAAGTGTATGCTGGCATTGTACTTTAGTGTAGACGTATTAAGTGATTTTTCAGTTGATCATAAATTTTATATCAAACCATTTTTCTCTGGCTTAGCAGAGGGTGTATTCCTTAATGAGGATCTGTATAGCGTCTTTGAAATGTAAAAGTTCAGCCAGTTGCTAATTATCTGCCCTGGGAAAAAAGCACGAGCTGGCAGCAACAGAGGCCTGTACCACTTTGAGTCATATGTTTCTAAATTGTGTGCCGCCATACAAGACAGGATCATCTAGTCTGATATCCTGTTTCTAATGTTGGCTGGTACCTGATGCTTCAGAGAAAGGAGCAAGAAATGGTCATGGAATAACATCCATCCCAACAAAGGAATTTTCCGCCAAACCAACATCCACGCCCAGAACTGCTTGGTAGAAGGCTTATATCCTGCAGGATAAGGGTCTCTCTCTCTCTCTCTCTCTCTCTGAAGCTTTTTTTATAGTTCTAATATTATCAGTAAGCCCAATACTTCTTAAAAATCCTGCTAAACTCTTGAAGTCATTTGTATCGTTTGACAGAAAATTCCACAGGTTAATTCTGCATTTTGTAAAAGGGTATTTTCTTTTACCAGTTTTAAATGTGTAGCCTTTCAGTTTAATTGGATGTCCTCTCAATGTATGAATAAGTGTTCCCAGCTGCCCTTCTCTATACCATGTGTTATTTTATATAACTATCATGTCCCCTCACTAAACAGGGATTTTTTTTCCCCCTCTGTGGACACCTTCTACATATTGTGCTTTGAGCTAAGGAGATCGAAACTAAACAGAGGATTCAATGTGAGAATCATGCCATCCAATAAGCATTATTTCAATTCTAATAAATCAAAACATGGTGAAAGTATTTAAGAACTCACCTTCAGGCACACATAGAAAATGTGAGTTTAAATAGTTAAAGTTTCAAGCACACAGAAACCGTTGGAGGCCCAGTGCAATTTGAGTTGCTTGACCACTGTTTTGGGGCCTAGCATAGCTTAAGTTGCTTGCTTGACCAGTCTGGCCTCGGCAGCCTGACATCTTCTGGTTAGAAGAGACAAATAAGAATACCAAGCTAGGTGCTGACTGAGCCACAAGTGACCTGCAGGCCGCATGTTGAAAACCACTGGTCTAGCTATTAACTAGAGCAATCACTAACTGGGGCTCACTAGTCTAGTGGCTAGTTGGTATTATAATTACCCATACAAGCCTTTCAACTCTCAACATTCAGATCAAGTCCTCACTTGGGTTCAATCTGAACATTGGTCAGCTGCCTCCACTGTAAAGTGCCTTACTTTAATATTACTATTAGTACCTTTGATAACACGAAGCCATGTACAGTCATTCACTCTCATCTTCCACATCAATTCCTGCAAAGAAAATCTTGCAAATTTTCCCAAGGAGATGAACTTTTTCACATTTTGAAAAAAGCGGCATCTGTTATGGCTAGAACCCCACAGCTCTGCTGGTACCACCAACTCTAAACATTCCCGCACAAAAAGATACACCTGCCAGTGGCTGCTGTGCTGCCTGAGAAGCTCCTTCAGGCCAGGATCACAGAAGTCTTTAGCATTTTGCCTTTCATTTTTTGTTCGCCTCAACACAAATTTTGCAGGGCTGCTTAGGATACTTAAATCCGCTGAAATTCTTTTTAGACGAGAACACGAACCTTCTGGAACATCAGTGCAACCACCTTCACCGCTACTGCTTGGCAAACATATATGAGGCTCTTTCCTAACTTGACCTTCTGCTTCCTTATCAATCTGTGCTCTGTCACTTGTACCTGAATGACATATTGTGTCTGTTTTGCTTGAATTTATCTCAGAAATCCAAACTGGACAATTCTTTTTTAAAAGTACCAAATAGGGACACTTTGCATGATTAGTTAATAATTTTTTAAACACATCTCTCATCTGCCAGTAGCGTTTAGGCAATTTCTTCTTTCTCCAGTTGTAACTTGGCGGGTTTTGATTGCATTTTTGCTCCAACATTTTGCTATTTAAGAATATCGTTTCTATAAGCCGTTGTCCCCCTGCTTGGCAGCCCTTCAAGCGATTCAATAAAAATGATTTAGGAAAACATTCTTGGAAGCTCCTGGAAGAATACAAGAGACATTTCCTCCCAATATACACCCTAGAACATGAGATTTTATTGGATAGCTTCTTTGCTGTATCAGTCGGGGGGCACTTAAGCCTTCTGTATTTTAAAAACCTATCTTCTGTTTTTTTCATTTGTACAGAACCCACCTGAAATTTACATGTATCTCCCTCCCCACTGACATTTATTTTAGTCTCAACGCTAGATTTATAAAGCTTATTAAACTGAACACACAGCCTTAATGAATTATCATCTACCACTGACTTTTCCTTACTATCTTGAGCTTCCTGTGCTGAAGGTCCATCAGAAGTCTCTGCTCCACCCTCATTTTCTTGAGTAATGTTATTTACAGAAAATGATTCTACACATCCCAGAAACTCTGTATCATAAACAATGTCTAAAGAGGACTTATTTTTATCTATATTAGTACCAAGGCTCCAAGCATCCTTATTTAGTTCTTCTTCCCTTAGGTTTTTCTTCATCCTTTTAGCTGTAATTTCAAAATGATCCCTATCAAGCTTCCTTTTGAAAGGTGCAGCTGTAGCAACTGGATATAGGTTAGGTCCTTTCTGATTTTCAAGGTGTCCAGTGACCATTGTGACCTGGTTGGTTGTTTTAGAATTTTCCCCAACAGCTCCCTTAGCTGTGGCAGAATGCTCATAATTAGACACAGAGCCTTGTGTTTTATTATTCCTTTGACTTTTTGTGCTCAAGGTATTAATTTCTGGCCTTTGTTTCCATTTCCACCTGTTTGTCTTTGATAGGGATTTCTTATGAAACTGAAATTTCTTTTGCATGTAGTCAAACAAAATATTATGTCTATTTTTTGAATGCCTCTGTTTAACAAACACTGGGGAAGGTGCTGCATCGCCTGAAGTAAGCTCATATACAGGCTGCCCACAGATTTGATAACAGCAGGTAGGTGGCACTAGCATAAAGACAGCACAGTGTTCCAATAAATACATCATAACATCATCCCCTATCCTACTCAGTAACGTTTCCCATAAGTCACTGATGCGAAGAGTTTCTGTTGCAGTATTAGGTAGATAGCTGCATATATTTGAAGTAGCCATAACCTGCGAACAGGAACTGTTTTCATCCAATAACGCATACCCAAACGCAAGGACATTCTTCTTCTTTTTTTCACAAAGTCTTTGAATGACTCTTATGACTACTTCATTCTCACTAGATAACTGAAGAGAGAGAAAAGAACAGTTAATTTTACATGTCAGACTCTCTTATAAACAAGAGATGCATACACCTTTTCATAAAAGGGTATATGCAAGAACATGCAAAATCCCAGACTCCTGTTTTAGATTAAGACTTTTCAAAACTAGATTAAGGATTGTATCACATTGTTTCATGTTTGAAAACTCTTACTTCAGACCTTGACATACTGAAAACTACAACTCCGAATTTAGGTAAGCCATTTAACCTCTCTCTCTCAGTTCTCCTTATGTAAAACTGGCAAAGTTCTCTCTCTCCCCTACTTATTGTCTATCCTGTCTATTTACACTGTGAAACCTCCAGATGAGAGACTCTCTTACTACTTGTCTGCACAGCACCTAACACAACAGGGCCCCACTCTTGGCTGGGGCCTTCAGGAGCTACTGTAAAATCAACAACTGTAAAATGTCAGCTCATGATTTTGTAAACCGGTCAATAAGTTTATTGCCAAAGTCCCATTTCAATAATTTTACAATAATTTTTTACAGTAGCTTTGAGAGAGAAATCCTGTTTTGTTTTTGTTAAATAAACAATAAAAATGTAACAGAACTGTTTCCCTTTATATTTTCCTAAAATGTGAAAACATTATTCAGTTCTGATTACATAATCCACTATTTCTTTTTAATTTTTAGATGTTAGTGCACATGGAAAGCACAAAGACCTACAAATGTAATCTTTATTTTAACTCTGATCTACACCCACCCTAGGGACCAAGAAACTTGCTCTCATCTATCACCATCAGGGAAGAAGAATACACAGAAGAACCTCAGACACAGCGCCTACCCCCAGGACATAGAGATTAATGTTATACTTGGAGTTAGGTAATCATCAGAGTGGCTGTTGTCTTTAAGAAAAATTGCACGATCTAACTCACACATCTAACTCAAAAGTGGGAGACAGGAGAGAAGAAAAGAACAGAGGAGGAAACAGTAGCAGCACCGGATGACCTGCCTCTTCCCACCATTACATATGGAGGAACAAGGGGCAGAGTCGACAGCAGATCCACGAGCCAATTAAAAAGCACAAGAGGAACAACAAAGAGCTCTCATAATTTGATTTCCCTTTAGGTTTTGCGGTGAGAGATAATGAGCTGGAGTGGGAAACGAGAAGTTAGCATTTGCAGCAAGCACTTTTTCAGATCCTTGCAGTGCAAGGCCCACAGCAACGCCGACTGCCGCACCAGCAGCACTAACCCCGCCCCCGTGGAGTGCAACGCCAAGAGAAAAGCCAGGCATGGCGAGCAGAGAGGAGAGGAGAGGCTCTTCCTGCCCGACGGGGCTGCTCTGGCGCTTGTTGAGTACAGGCGGCGAGAAGAGCTGACCGCACGTGAGCGCAGCCTCTGCGCCGTTCAAAGCGGAGTCGCTCGTTGCGCAGCGCTCAGTCGGGAGCGCAGGAAGCCGGACGGTCCGTTCGCCCCAGTCGCAGACGTGCAGGGCACGCTACAGCTCCTCGCAGGGCGGCCCCAGCCTCCCTCCCTCCGGCGCGCCCGCCGCTGCTCCGCGGACCCCGCCCGCGGTACCTGCTGGAAGGAGAAGGGCCGAGGCAGGGCTCTGGCGCCGCGCGGGACACACACCACGCACTGCGACACGAACGTCCGATAGCCCTCGGAGTCCGCGCTCTGCAGCAGCCGCAGCTCAGCCTCGCCGGGCCCGCACGTGGCCGCCTCCCGGAGCCTCTGCACGAACTGCTCGAGCCCCAGCACCTCGGCGTAGCATCCTCGCAACACGGCCAGCGCGGCGCCGAAGGGCCCAGAGCCCGCCATGGCCCAGAGCCCGGCGGGGCCGACTCGCCCTCCCCAGCAGCAGCGCCGGGGCCGGGCCGGGCCGGGCCCGTGCGTGCTGCGCGTTCGCCAGCAGGAAAACGAGGCAACGACGAGCCCTGCTATTGGCTCCCGCCCGCCCAGACCGAGTCACCCCGGCAGCGGCAGCG
The DNA here is from genome assembly GCA_007922155.1 of Mesoclemmys tuberculata. Lineage (NCBI taxonomy): Eukaryota > Metazoa > Chordata > Testudines > Chelidae > Mesoclemmys > Mesoclemmys tuberculata. The sequence continues at coordinate 109,305,884 of ML675603.1, read as the reverse complement.
GCGTCGGGTCGGCCGGGTCTGCGCAAGGCCCGGGCCCCCTCCGGCACCCGAGCTAAGCGCCGCTGCCGCCCTCGCGTGACCCCCGCGCGATCCAGACCCGCAGCGCGCCGAGCGAGCAGTGCCCCGGGGCGAGCTAGCTGAGGCGGGGGCTGGGCTGGAGGCCGCGTCGTGCTGTCTCCGGGCAGTGATTGAACCGTGGCGTTTGCCTCGTCATAACTCAGCATCCCTCCCCGCCAGCTCCTGCCCCTGGGGAGAGCGACTGCGTTTCAGCCGGGAGTTGGGCCAGAGATTCGCCTGGCAGGGCCCGTTTCACTGTGGGGCACAGCGGTTAATGAGGAAAGGGGGGAGGCTGGTCTGTGCTTAGGACGGGCAGACACACAGTAATCCAAGTTCCAGATCTGGTCTTCTCCCCCAGGCCGCCTTGGCAGAGTCACGTAGGCCCTGTGTGCACTGCCCAGTTTGGTTGACACAGATTACGCTGGTGTACAGCCACCAACTTCTCTACATGTGCTGGGTGTGTGCACACGCGGGTGCTTGAGAGGGTGCTGCGTGTACTCCCCATGAGTGACTCCCTATAGCCATGGTGCACCGCTGGTAAGTATCCCCCCGGTGCCTGTGCTGCTGTCCCTTCAGTGCCTTGTGCCCTGTTTTCACAGTGTGTTGTGGGATACCAGCCATTTGCCAAGGGATTTCTAAGAGCAGAGGTCAAGTCCCCACAATGCCTTTTTTCATTCCATTTTTTAAAACTCCCACAGTCCTGTTCACCACATTTTAGTCTCCAGCATTGCTCTGGCAGAAGCATGGATCCTGCAGTTTTCATGAGTGTTACTAATGCGCAATTCTCCTGTGTTTGCAGAACTTGAACAAGTATCATTACAATCTAGTATTACCATGTGTCTTGGTTTTCCTGGACGTTGCCTCTTTTTTTGACCCTCCACCCTCTGTCTGGGCCCATTTTTCAAATAAGAGGCAATGTCTGGATTTTTGCAGAGCAGGTTTTGCATTTCAGAAGGAGCCATCTCTATGCCCTGATTGGTCCTTCTGTAACCTGACAGTAGCTATTTTATTTTACCACCCTCCATCTTTGTTTGCTTTCTTGTTGTCTGTTCTGTTCAGTTTGGCGCTCTTTTCCTCTTATCTCTGTTTGGATAAAGCACAGCCCTGATGTCTGAAACCACATGCTAATCTGCCCAGTAACAAGAAGTATTAGGTGGGAAAAACTTAGAATCTGACTAGTAATTCAAAAGGGGGGGAAAGATCATCTGAGCCAGGAGAAAGACTATATATGGACACAGTGCTCAGGGCTGCCCACCATAGAGGTAAACTGTGCCCGTCTACTATCAAGAAGACCAGAAGGTAGAAGAATTTGCCTTATAGATATTAACTTCATTGCTTCCTTATCCTTGCTCTGCTGTTCCTTTGATCACTTGCCCCATGGTTTGCGATTCCTGATTCGTGGTTCCTAGTTCGTGATCCTCGTCCCTGCGTCTCAAGGTCATCCCTTAACAGATGACAATAGCAGATATCAGTTTTACTGTTACAGGTGTTAAGTGGGTTTTTTTCCCCATTTTGTATGTGAGTTTATTCTGGGTCCAGGCTTAAAGCCATTTGATTGTTTTATTTCTGAGTTGATTTTAATAAACCTTCCCTGTTTTAAGTACATATTTTGAGTGTCATAAATTATTATTAAGGGATCAGCCATGGGTTGATAGATGCTGTGCTTAGGGGATGAGCCTGAGGGTCGTTAGGGCCTCTCTGCAGGCCCCTCTCCCCATGGCTACTCTACTAACTGATAGCTGGTGCTCGGTCCCGGGCTTGCACCTGCCACCATGACCAGGAGTGATGCTGCCCTCCACCTTAAGAGTGAGGCTGCAGGTACCCCTTCATCAGCATCTCCCAGGCACCCCCTCTGACGCTGGGTGCAATATGAATGACCAGTCATAATATTAGATATCAATATAGCAAAATTACAATAATTTGTACGAGATGCGCTGTGTCAGGTACCAATGGAAAGGTTATAGTTCACTAAGATTGTTAAGCACGTTTATATGTATGTGTCAGTTCTAAATGAACTGTATGTATTGAGTTCTAAATATGTATAATATATGTGTATCCAAACACTTGTGCTGTGTTTCTGGGTGATGCGCTCCAGACAGGATGGCAGCAGCACTAAGCCTATTTAATGGCCCATCAAGGGAACTCAAAGGTAGTGAGACAACCCAGGGGCTGCACCTTATGAATCATCAGGGCATGTAAGAACATGCCCAGGGACAGGGGCCTCTAGGGCTTTTCCAGGCCATGTGCTGTGTGGCTGTGTTTGGGGCAAGCCACATGATAAAAGGGAGTTGCATCAGCCCCGTATGGCTTTCATTCTTGCTTCCTACCTCTGGATTAACTCATCTGCAACCAAAGCTGTAAAAGAGACCCATCAAGGTACTGGATGTACACCAGAGGGGTTGTACAAGCCTGCAAACACCACAATTCTACTAAAACCTGATATATATCTGATTGCTTTGACCATTTAACATTTCACTTCTCATTTCTTTCCTTTTATAATAAACCTAAAGTTTTAGTTAAAAAATTGGCTGGCAGGGTGATATTTTGGCTAAGATCCAAACATTGATTTAGGATATGGCTGACTATTTGGGGATCAGGAGAACATTTTTGGTAAAGGGAATAATGTTTTAATAACTTATCTCTACTGGATCCAGTGCCTGATTGGTAGTCAGAGACTGAAATGCGGTAAGGGGGTCATGTAATTTTTTTGTTTTAGCTTCTTGATAACCAGTGTGGGGAATCAGAAGCACTGTTTGTAACTGGTTGGGGAATCTAACTGCAGTGTTAGCCACCAGTGAGGGAGAATCTGCTCCTTTTTGCAGCCTGCTCGCACCTTGATAGTTTCAGGTGGGCTACCCTAAGCACGGGCAAGTCACACCTCCTCCAGATACCCCCTCCCAGTACACACACACACGTACTCCTTCAATACCACCCATATACCTCTTTTCACTACTCACACCCATCACCCCCAAATAACCCCTTCCAATACATACACATCCTTCCTGTACCCCCCAAATACCTCCTCCAGTACCACACAATACCTCTCCCACTACTCACACACTCCTTCAGCATTCCCCAACTGTGCCCCTTCTCCTTGGCAGTGTCCTCTTTTGGGGAACTTGAGTTATGGTATTCCTAATTACAACCAGGAGTGTGATGAGAAGGATGCAGAGATGTTCAAGCACAATAACTGGATGCTGATTGACACAGTGGGAAAAAAAAACCCTTCGGAGTGGTGCTGACATTCACAGAGCAGCTCCACATGGCAAATTGCCACTTCTAAGCCCAAGAAATGTGCACTAATTGGTGGGATAGTATCATCATGCAGTTTTGGGTTGATGAGCAGTGGCTGCAGAACATGCTAAAGGCCACATTCCTGAATGTGTGTGCAGAGCTCACTCCAAAGCTTGAGCACAGGGACATCACAATGAGAGTTGCATTGATAGTGAAGAACTCTGGTGATCATACGCTAGACGCTTGCAGTGCTAGCAGTCAGTGGGCAATGAATCTGGGCTGGACAATCCACAGTGGGATTTATTGTCATCTAAAGGTGTAAGGTACTTAAGCATCCATCTCCTGCTATGCAGGACTCTGACTTTCAGTAATGCACTGGATGGATTTACAACAACAGTTTCCAAACGGCAATGAGGTGAGAGATAACATATCTCTCTCTATTCTTGTATGTTGTGTCAACCGCAGGATATTAGAGAGAAAAGGTGGGTGAGGTAATATCTGTGATTAGATCAACTTCTGTGGGTGAGAGAGAGGAGCTTTCACCATGTACACACAGCTCCTGGCATGCAGAATGTGTGTCCTCCACAGATTTCTTTGCTTCCACACAGAAAAATGACTTTCTGATAGGGAATCAAAGGGAAGCTGCAAAAGCAGTTTCAGGCTCCTGGAGCAGGAAGCGGAGAGGTAAATCACCATGGGGACACCCCAGCTGGTGGCTCTAACCTTGTACCAGGCTCAGCTGTTAGGCCCAGTTGGGCTGAGGCGGATGGGGCTTCCTCTTCTCCTGCAAGAAGCAGCCAAGGCTGGGCCCAAGAAACCTCCCCCTACTACAGGAAGCTCTGCACCTCCGCCCTCCACCCTAATCGCTCCTCAGCTGCAGGGGGATGGGTCAGTATGTGAGGAACTGCTCCCCCATCCACCCAATCTCCATGCATCCAGATGCCAAGCCGAACCGCCTGCATCCACACCCCCACCAAGCCCCTCCTTCCTGCATCTGGACCCCTGCACTGAGACCATCCCCCACTGATCCCCACGCTCTCAAACCCATACCCTGCCAAGCTCCATCCCCCTTGCACCTGAACCATCTTGATGAGCTCCCTGCACCCAGACTTCCACCCCACCAAGTCCCATTGCTTCAGCATCCCCCTTGCTGAGCCTCCCACACCCAACCCCCCCCTTGCTGAGCCCCAACCACCTTCACCTAAATTCCCCTGCCGAGCCCCATTCCCCCTGCATCAGAAACCCCCATGCATCCTGATCCCGCCCCCCAGTTCCCCACCAGCCACCCACACCCAGATTGCCCCACTCAGAACTCTCTCACCCTACTAAGCTCCCTCTACCCTTGGATACTGCCAGAGTGCCCTGGCCTATCCCACACCTGCATCAGGGGCCAGGGCTGGGCATGTGTGCATGACCCCGTCCCTCTTGCTTGCTGCACTTGGCATGGAAGGACAAGCCCAGCACCTGTGCTGTGTCAGGGTCAGCTGCAGCCTCACCGCTATGTCTACGTTCAAGGGAGGTGGCTGGAGGGTGATCTCCCACTTCTGTGCAGCAGTGGCCTCTGTTCCCCACTGCCATTCTGAAGCCTCCACATTTACTTATTGACAAATGAATATCATAGAAAATTAGGGTTGGAAGGGACCCAGATTGCCATGTGGTCCAAACTCCTGCTCAAAGCAGGACCAGCCCCCAACTAAATCATCCAAGCCAGGGCTTTGTCAAGCCAGGCATTAAAACCTCTAAGGATGGAGATTCTACCACCTTCATAGGTAACCCTACATGTTCATTGGTAATGACATCATAGCTTTGTGTAAGGCTGTTAATATTATAGACCACAGTGAGAAAGTGGCAGTAAGGGCACACTGTTGACTCATATTCAGCTTCCTATCCACTGTAAGCCCCAGGTCTTTTTCTGTAAACTGCTGCCTAGATTGTCGGTCCCCAGTCTGTAGCTGTGCATGGGATTCTTCTGTCCTAAGTGCAGGACTCTGCACTTTTCCTTGTTGAATCTCATTGGATTTTTTTTGGACCAATCCTCCAATTTGTTTAGGTCCTTCTATATCCTATCCTTCCTTTCCAGGATATCTACCACTCCCCCTAGCTTAGTGTCATCTGCAAACTTGCTGAGGGTGCAATCTACCCCCTCTTCCAGCTCATTAATGAAGATGTTGAACAAAACCGGCCCCAGGACCAACGCCTGGGGCACTCCACTTGTGACCGGCTTCCAGCTAGACATGGTGCCATTGATCACTACTCCTTGAGCCCTATGCTCTACCCAGTTCTCTATCCATTTTATAGTCCATTCATCCAACCCATACTTCTTTAATTTGTTGATAAGAATACTGTGGGAGACCATATCAAAAGCCATGCTGAAGGCAACATATATTACGTCCATCTCTTTCCCCACATCCACAGAGCCAGTCATCTCATCATAGAAGGCATTCAGGTTGGTCAGACATGACTTGACCTCGGTTAATCCATGTTGACTGTTTCTGATCACTTTCCTCTTTTCCACTTCCCTCAAAATGGATTCCTAGAGGACCTGGTCCATGATTTTTCTGGGGACTGAGGTGAGGCTGACCAAGGCTGTAGTGCCCCGGCTCCTCCTCCTCCTTTTTTTGTAGACGGGCACTATGTTTGCCTTTTTCCAATCATTTGGAACCAGTCACGATTACCTTTCAAAGATGGCTCTGCAATCACGTCAGCGAAATCCCTCAGCATCTTCACTTGCATTGCGTCCAGCCCCATGGATTTAGGCATGTCCAGCCTTTCTAAATAGTCCTGAACCTGTTCTTTCAGCACACATGGCTGCTCACGTCCTCCCCATTCTGTGCTACCCAGTGCAGCACACTGACCTCACCTCCTTCCTGTTGCTAACATACCTGTAGAAACCCTTCTTGTTACCCTTCATACCCCTTGCTAGCTGCAACTCCAATTCGCTTTGGCTTTCCTGATTTCATTCCTGCATGTTCGAGCAGTATTTTTATAATACTCCCTAGTCCTCTGTGAGGTGACAACAAGAACCAGCTTGCTGTCAGGTTCGATTAATATGGATCCCTCAAATAAAGAGTGACAAGGGTTGCTTTGGATACAACTTTGTTTTACTAACAATAATCTATACACTAACAATTACAATTTAAAAGATACAGCAACTTAACTATATAAAACACAATCACAGTTACAATTATACAATTATACTTACAAAGCTAGCTTATACTATAGGGTTATACTTATGCTATTATACTTACACTGCAACGGTGAGGTTTGTCAGCAGTAAAAACAGCACTTCAAGTTTTCTAGTAGGATTCCCAGGTTTGCATCTGAGTGGGATACAATGTTGCACTCAGGTTTCGCAGCCACACGCTCTATACTTAGGTTTTGAGCGGCAAGCTGGGGAGAGACGGTAGGTAGATCAAAGCCTGCACGTAGGGCTATTCTGGTGCCCTTCCAAAGATACGGGACATCTCCGGTTTACTTCCTGTTTTTTGATCACCTTTATCCTCTTCCTCACAACAATATGCCCACTCTTTTAGCCAATTACAAAGTTTTCCAAGAGCCATGAGGTAATTGGGGACTGCACCCCAAAACAGCGAAACTGACAGAGTGAAACCAGATTTTATTCTTCTAAATTGTCCAGCTGTTGTTTGCTGCTGACAAAGAATCACCCATTGCAATACATATCTAAACACTATTCAAATGCAGTTTTCTGGGTTTTGCGTCACAGAGATTTTGTTATAATACATGAATGGGTGCTATTTAACTGAAATTTACTGAGTTTCAAGTAACAGGTTTATCAAGACCCACAGGCTACATATTGATTGTATTGCCTTCAGTACTTAACGCTGGTTGCGGTTTTTCTTGGGGCTTGTAAGTTTCACAGGGAGTTTGCTGTAATACATGAATGGATACTGTTTTACTGAGTTTCCAGTCACAGAGTTTTTGTTGTGATACATGAATAGATACTGTTCAAGGGAAGTTTCACAGAGATGGATATTATTTTAATGAAACTTTGTAACGGGGTTACCAAAAGCTACATACTGATTACATTCCCTTCAGTACTTAGCGCCTGCCGGCTCCTCCCGGCGCTGGTAAGTTTCACAGCGATTCTGTTACAATACGTGGCCGGCTGGGGGTTGACACAAAGCAGCCAGCATTTTATACTTCAGTCCAATGAGCATACATTCCTATTAATTCAAAATGGAGTCAGGCCACTTTTAATTATCCTATTAATCTAAAATGGAGTTGGGTCACTTTAATTATGAATGAAACAATGTTACAACACTCTGACCAAGCTTCCACTGCTTGTAAGCTTCCTTTTTGTGTTTAAGCTCACCAAAGACATCTTTATTAAGCCAAGCTGGTCGCCTGCCATATTTGTTATTCTTTCTGCACACCAGGATGTTGTTCCTGCACCCTCAATAAGGTTCAATAAGTCCAGGTTCAATATCCTACTGTTCTCCTTTCTTCCTTTTGTCAGCAGACAAACAGAACATACAGAGAATCCCAGGTGGGTAAGAACAAGCTTTCTGAAGAGCCCTACAGGCAGTTTGTGGTGCCCAAAAAGTACTGTGCAGAACTATTACATTTCGTGCATGACTGCTCATTTGGTGTTCACTTAGAATCATAGAACATTAGAGTTGGAAGGGACCTCAGAAGGTCATCTAGTCCCACCCCCTGCTCAAAGCAAGACTATCCTCAGCTAAATCATCCTGGCAAGGGTTTTGTCAAGCCTCAGCTTAAAAACCTCTAAAGATGGAGATGCCACCACCTCCCTAGGTAACCCATTCCAATGCTTCACCACCCTGAATGCAAAGATGACAAGAGCCAGATTTGGGGAGTGGGGGCAGGAAAAGAGCAAGATGGGAGTAGAATATTAGGACAAGAAGCCCCTGTGGGGAGCAGAAACTGAGACTAACGAGGAAAGACTGAGTTAGGGTGGATGTGAAGACAGACTGCTTGGGCAAATAGACTGGAACTGGAGGTGGAAGTATGTGTGAGCGTGTACGGGGGGACACTGGGATTAGCTGGGCAAAGATACCAGGAATGGGAGTTGTAGAAAGAAATGGAAGGGTACTGGGACCCCACAGGTGGAGGGAGACTGAGTCAAAGAATCAAGGAGGTGGGACAGGAGCACTTAGGTTGGATGAAGAACCTAGGGAAAGAAATTGTGACTGGGGATAGGAAATCTGGCAGTAAGGATTGATGCCAAAGTTGGACAGAGACTTAGAGAGGTGAGAGGTGGAAAACTGGGAATGGCGAGGCAAAGATACTAGAGACAAGGATCTGAGGAGGCCAGGGGAGGATTTGGGCATGGCTGGGCATGGAGACTGGGATGAGAAACCTGAGGTGTTGAGGCTGGGACTGGTATGTGTGAACAGAACTGGGATGGAGCCAGGGGAAGGAAAAAAGACAGTACTGAGAAAAGGACAGGGCTGAAGGGGTCAATCATGAGACCATTCTTTCTCTCCCTATCCACTGCTTCATTCACTGCACACCTTCAAACTTCTGCAACAATTAAAGAAGGGCTCTACTGACAACAGTCTCCACTACACAGCCCCAATTCATTCTCTGAGCACTGACCATGCAGGGTTTCTGTGGAAAAAATTGTATGTGATCACGTAAAGACTGTCTTAATGCATACACAAGGGGGCTGAATTAAGATTGCACAGGCAAAGTTCCTAACTTTTGAATACTTCACTTTGTTACCTTAACATTCTTTTAATACTTTAAAAAAAATTTTAGTGAATGCCAGTGAAAATGACATAGGATATGAAGCTAAAATAGGGAAAGAACAAGTTAAAAATTACTTAGACAAGTTAGATGTCTTCACATCACCAGGGCCTGATGAAATACATCCTAGAATACTCAAGAAGCTGACTGAGGAGATATCTGAGCCATTCGCGATTATCTTCAAAAAAGTCATGGAAGACAGGAGAGATTCCAGAGAACTGGAAAAGGGTAAATATAGTGCCAGTCTAAAAAAGGAAAATAAGGACAACCTAGGACAAGTCAGCTTAACTTCAGTGCCCAGAAAGATAATGGAGAAAATAATTAAGCAATCAATTTGCAAACACCTAGAAGATAATAAGGTGATAAGTAACAGTCAGCATGGATTTGTCAAGAACAAATAAAGTTAGATCAATTTGATAGCTTTCTTTGACAGCATAACAAGCCTTGTGGATGGGGGAACTGGTAGATGTGGTATATCTTGACTGTACTAAAGCTTTTGGTGCCGTCTCAGATGATCTTCTCATAAACCAACTAGGGAAATACAATCTAGATGAAGCTACTATAAGGTGGGAGCATAACTGGTTGGAAAAAACTGTTCCCAGAGAGTAGTTATCAGTAGTTCCCAGTCAAGCTGGAAGGGCATATCAAGTGGGGTCCCGCAGGGAGCAGTTCTGGGTCCGGTTCTGTTCACTATCTTTCAATCATAGAATATTAGAGTTGGAAGGGACCTCAGTAGGTCATCTAGTCCAACCCCGTGCTCAAAGCAGGAATAACCTCAACTAAGTCATCCCGGTGAAGGTTTTGTCAAGCCGCAGCTTAAGAACCTTTAAAGACGGAGATGCCACCACATCCCTAGGTAACCCAATCCAACGCTTCACACCCTCCTATTGAAAATCTTTTTCCTAATGTCCAACCTAAACCTCCCCCACTGCAACTTCAGACCGTTGCTCCTTGTTCTGTCATCTGCCACCACTGAAAACAGCCTCGCTCCATCCTCCCTGGAACCCCCTTTCAGGTAGTTAAAGGCTGCTCTCAAATCCCCCCTCATTCTTCTCTTCTGCAGACTAAAAAGGCCTAGTTCTCTCAGCCTCTCCTCATAAGTCTTGTGCTCCAGCCCCCTTATCATTTTTGTTACCCTCGCTGGCTCTCTCCAACTTCTCCAAATCCTTTTTGTGGTGGGAGGCCCAAAACTGGACACAGTACTCCAAATGCGGCCTCACCAATGCTGAATAGAGGGGAATAATCACTTCCTGTGATGTGCTGGCAATGCTCTTACTAATGCAGCCCAATATGCTATTAACCTTCCTGGCAACCAGGGCACACTGCTGACTCATATCCAGCTTCTTATCCACTGTAACTCCCAGGTCCTTTTCTGCAGAACTGCTGCCTCGCTCGTCAGTCTCCAGTCTGTAACTGTGCATGGGATTCTTCCCTCCTAAGTGCAGGACTCTACACTTGTCCTTGTTGAACCTCATCAGATATCTTTTGGCCCAAACCTCCAATTGTAGGTCCTTCTGTATCTTATTCCTCCCTTCCAGGGTATCTATCATGCTCCCTAGCTTAGTGTCATCTGCAAACTTGCTGAGGGTGCAATCTACCCCCTCTTCCAGATCATTAATGAAGATGTTGAACAAAACCGGCCCCAGGACCGACCCCTGGGGCACTCCACTTGTGACTGGCTGCCAGCTAGACATGGAGCCACTGATCACTACTCCTTGAGCCCTTTGCTCTAGGCAGTTCTCTATTCATTTTATAGTCCATTCATCCAACCCATACTTCTTTAACTTGCTGAGAAGAATACTGTGGGAGACCATATCAAAAGCTTTGCTAAAGTCGAGGTATATCACCTCCACCACTTTCCCCACATCCACAGAGCCAGTCACCACTTCATAGAAAGCAATCAGGTTGGTCAGGCAAGACTTGCCTTTGGTGAATCTATGTTGACTGCTCCTGATCACCTTCCTCTCTTTTGAGTGCCTTAAAATGGATTCCTTGAGGACCTGCTCCATGATTTTTCCAGGGATTGAGGTGAGATTGACTGGCCTGTGGTTCCCTGGATCCTCTCTTCCCTTTCTTGAAGATGGGCACTATATTTTCTTTTTTCCAGTCATCAGGGACCTCCCCCTGCCGCCATGAGCTTTCAAAGATAATAGCCAATGGCTCTGAAATCACAACAGCTAACTCCCTTAGCACCCTCGGATGCATTGCATCTGGCACCACGGATTTGTGTATGTCCAATCTTTCTAAATAGTCTTGGACCAGTTCTTTCAGCACTGCGGGATGTTCACCTCCTCCCCATTCTGTGCCACCCAGTGCAGTTAGTCTGGGAGCTGACCTTGTCTGTGAAGACAGAGGCAAAAAGGCATTGAGTACCTCAGCTTTCTCCACATCCTCTGTCACTAGGTTGCCTCTCCCATTCTGTAAGAGGCCCACACTTTCCCTAATTTTCCTCTTGTTGCGAAAATACCTGTAGAAACCCTTCTTGTTCCCCTTCACATCCCTTGCTAGCTGCAACTCCAATTGTGCTTTGGCCTTTCTGATTTCATTCCTGCATGTTCGTGCAGTATTTTTATAATCCTCCCTAGTCCTCTGACCAAGCTTCCACTTCTTGTAAGCTTCTTTTTTGTGTTTAAGCTCACCAATGACTTCTTTGTTAAGCCAAGCTGGTCACCTACCATACTTGCTATTCTTTCTGCACATCGGGATGTTTTGTTCCTGTGCCCGCAATAAGGTTTCTTTAAAATACAGCCAGCTTTCTTGGATTCCTTTCCCCCTCATATTAGCCTCCCAAGGGATCCTGCCCATCAGCTCCATGACGGAATCAAATTCTGCTTTTCTGAAGTCCATGGTTCATATCCTGCTGTTCTCCTTTCTTCCTTTTGTCAGGATCCTGAACTCGACCATCTCATGGTCACTGCTGTCTAGGTTGTCACCCACTTTTACTTCTCCTACCAAATCTTCTCTGTTTGTAGTCATCAATCATCATCATCATCATCATCAATGATTTAGATAACGGCATAGAGTGTGCACTTACAAAGTTCACAAACAATACCGAACTGGGAGGGGTTTCAAGTACTTTGGAGGATAGGATTAAAAGTCAAAATGATCTGAACAAATTGGAGAAATGGTCTGAAGTAAATAGGATAAAATTCAATAAGGATAAATGCAAAGTACTCCATTTAGGAAGAAAAAACAGTTATTAACCTTCTGTAATTGCTATTCTTCAATATGTATTGCTCATGTCCATTGCAAGTAGGTGTGCACATGCTGCATTCACAGTTCATCGGAAGGTTTTCCCCTAGTGGCAACCGTAGGGTTGGTCTAGTGTCCCCTGGAGTCACGTCCGCATGGTTCTGCACAAAGGATCTTGCCGACCCTCCACCTCTTCAGTTACTTCTTGCTGGCTGGCTCTGACAGAGGGGTAGGCAGGTGTGTCTTGGAATGGACCTAAGCAACATCTTGAAAAACGAGTTATAGATAGTTAGTAACCATTTTTTGTTCTTTGAGTGCTTGCTCATGTCAGTTCTAGGTAGGTGATTCCCAAGCTAGACCATAGGAGGAGTGGTCAGAGCTCAAAGTTTGCAGACTGAAGCCCTGCTCTGCATCATCTCTGGTGTGCTGGGTAATAGTGTAGTGAGTGGCAAAGGTGTGAATAGATGACCATGTTGCTTCTCTACAGATGTCCTGGATCAGTACTTGGGCCAGGAATGCTGCAGAGGATGCTTGTGTCCTGCTGTTATTGCCAAGGCAGATACCTCCGCCAAATTATAATGAGCCTGAAGAAATCCTTTGAAAAGAAACAGGTAGCCTTTTCATTCTATCTGCAACTGCTACAAAGAGCTGAGTAATTTTCCTTAATGGTTTGGTCCTTTCAATATAAAAGACCAAGGCATGCCTGACATCCAGTGAATGCAGTTTATGCTCCTGACTGCATGTGGTTTTGGGTAGAAATTGGCGAGCAATATGTCTTGGTTCACATAGAACTAGGAAATCGCCTTTGGAAGGAAAACTGGGTGAGGACGAAGTTGAACATTATCCTTGAAGAAAGTTGTACAGGGAGGTTCCAACATGAGCGCCTTGAGCTCAGATGCTCTCCTGGCTGAAGTGATGTTCACTAAGAAGGTCACCTTCTAGGATAGACAGAGGAATGAACAAGTTGCCAGGAGCTCAAAAGATGGTCCCATCAGTCTTGATAGTATGAGTTCAAGGTCCCATTGGGGAACTGGCTGGTGTGTGAAAGCATACAGTCTGTCCAGGCCCATCAGAAAGTGTCCGACTACTAGGTTAGCAAAGACTGAGCAGCCTGCCACCCAGGGATTGTCGAGGAACCCAAACTCAGGGGTCCATACTTACTTGTCCGTTGCCCAGCGGATGGTCCAAATTAGCCAGACAGCAAGTTAGCAAAGTCAAAGTTTATTCTTTATGTAAAAAAGGTGGCCCAATGGTCAGGGCGACCCTAAGCACACATTTCTAAGGGCTTTTATAGTCTTGCACAAACAAGTCTTTACACATCACAATTTCTATAGCAATGCACACTGAAAAAACTTCTTATCAAGATACTTCTGGGCCTAGCACTTCCAACTCCCCCTATCTAAGTTGCAAGGCCATTCTCTGCATTCCGCACTTGCTGGTGCCCATCTCTCATAACTATCTTCTTATTACTGCATATTCTGAGACTAAACATCTACTAGCAAAGCATATTCCATTTCAGGCCTTGTCAGCTATTCTCACAGACTAGAATTTAGAAGCAATAGAGAGTCCATCTTTTCCCCCCATAAACAGGGCAGAGAGACTCCATTTTTGTTTCCCTCCACAGTATCCCCCCTTTGTTCCTATTAGTTCAACTATTAGGAACACAATTATGATATATTCCTTCATTGCCCTAGCCAATATACCAATACCATATTGACTTTTGCACCGTCTGTCTCCTAGGGGGCTTAAACCTTACTTGCTAAAATAATAAACAGCAACATTGCATACAACAAAACATTAGCATTAATATTATCTTAAACACAACTATGCCTACTAATTTTTTTTAAGCCAGGATAAATCTGGTAACCAAGAAGTCAGCGCATTCCAAATGGTGGACCATGAAATGGCAATGCCAGATGGTGGCATTGAAGGGTTAGCAAATTCATGAAAAAATCTGCTGACGTTCCAAATTTTGTGTACATCCATCTCAATTTGACCTCATTCATTTATATAAAAACAACAGATTTGATTCAACATTACACAAACTCCTCCTTGTTGAGCCAATAATTGGTCTAGGGCTAACCTATTCTAAATTCTCATTTATGCCAGCGATTCAATTTCAGTCTGTAAATTTAAAATAGCATTTCCAATTTCATTGGGAAATATCTCAAATTCAACTGAAAAAACTTTTTAGTGCATACTCCAAATCACCCACTCCTTGCCAGGGCCAAAACATTCTCCATCCTCTTCAGAACGCTGAAGAGTATTCAGTTAATGGGTTATAATGATGAGTGTCCAGGGTGGGCTTAAAGCTTCTCTTAGGCTGGTGGTTATACACAACCTCACTTAGAGGAACCGGGTGCACACCTCCATGCCAAAGATATACCAGGGTACATCTTCCCCTCCGCTTTGGTGGTAAAGTTTTTTCCAGCCCATCTTTCTCATGCCCACCATACACCTTCCTCTATGGGAGTAACACCTCTGCAACAATTGGAATGGGCTTCGTATAGCACATGTAGCATTATATTAGCCCATGCAGCCCAGGATCTATTTGCATATTGATTAAAAGTAATAATATCTTGAATTATCCAAGCCTTTCCTCTTAACCTTACTTTTTGATATAAATTCACATCCTCAAGCTTCAGCCACCAATTTTGGGTCTTGTTGCACTTAATTCCTCGAGTGGCATTTAACATACAATTATAAATTGTTTTTTCATTCAGTTGAGTGGCATTTGATCCCCGTTTCTATATTATAGTTTTACTTACCTTTTTCCCTTCTACCATAGGCAGATGGACAAAGTATTTGCATTTTGGATATTTACCTACATTCCTTACTTCACAAGTAACGTTTAACCAGGGTTTGTCTGATTCTGTTACCGATACAGGTTGCGTCCACTGCATACATATTGGCGCTGCTGGTTTCCATCCTGGGAGAATTAAGTCTCTGGGATCAGCTCTCATTCCCAACCAATATTCTTTCCCTATTACTGTTCCCATGGGATTAGTCCAAACTAAATTTTCCCATTTATTGACTGGTACAGGAATTGGTAACAGGGGTAGCCCTTCTCAATGATGGGTTGCCATAAGAGCACACCCAACAATACTTAACCTCCCAGGATGCAATTACATTCCTTATTAGTATATAAAAGGAATTGACTTCAAAATCTGCATTGCCCCTATTTAAACTAATTATAAATATCATTAGGAATAACAAATCCATCTTCTTTACTATTCCCAGAACAATCTATCCCTTCAATATAACAAACACACAACAAAATAATCGACAAAATAATTAAAATTATTGTAAAAATAAAGTCCATTAGCTCTTCTTTCCTGGTGCACTCTTGACTCCGTCAACCGTCTTCTTCAGAGCAACCACAAGGGGATTGCTCGTGACTCTTCACCCCTCCTCATCTGCTTCTGGGACCTCGGTCCAGTGGTGCTCCCTGTTGCACTTGAAAATCTGCTCCTTTTAAGGATCAACGTCAGGTGGCTGTACTTTCTTTAGATGGGTGCAGTGGTACCAGGCATCCTGTCCCTGTAGTTTTGCCGCAGTGTACGTAGTTAACAGCACCTGGGTAAGGACCTTCCCACCTTGGTTCTAGGCAATTCTTACATGAAAACTTCTTCAGCAACACCCAATCTCCTGGCTGGATGTCTAAAGGAAGTCTCTGAGCGTCTCTGGAAAACTTAAAAATAGCAGTAAGTGTCTTTTGTAATTTTATCATATAAGCAACCAACTCCTCATCTCCCCCAAGAGACTGGCATGTGCAGGTATCAGGCTTCCCGCAGCTCAAATGGTCTCCCAAAAAAAACAAACAAACTTCATAGGGAGATAAATTTGTCTTTCTGACTGACATAGTTCTTAAATGCATCAAAGCTAATGGTAATGCATCCACCCAATGTATGGATACCTGGAGCACACCAAAAGCGCAAAACTTGATCAGCTACCCACCCCACTTGGCACGCATGACCACCTTGGTGGACAAGGTTAGGTAAAAGAGTCCTAGGGGCCATTGGGCAGCCATCAGGTGACCACCAAACATTGCCAAAAAAAAAATATTGCCCCAGAAGTCTTCCAAGTGTCCAACTCTGAAGATGAAACTGAGTCATAAATCTCTAAAGGGGAGACAGAAAATTGAGCTGGCCAGAAAGCACAGACCACCCATGTATCCAGAGGGGGAAAGGTGTTCCTGCCTAAAGTTTTTGCAGCTCAATCTGCAAATGCATTTCCATAGGAGACTTCATTCATAACAAAAGTATAAGCTTTACAAAAAATAACAGCAATAGAAGAGGGTAACATAATAGAAACAAGTAAATTATTCACAGTCTGAGCATGTGCTATGGGCTGTCCTGAAGAAATAAGGAAACCCCTTTGCTTCCAAATTTGTCCTGAAGCAGGACATACTCCAAATGCATAGCAAGAATCAGTATAAATATTAACAGAAGAGTTTGTACTTAAACAGCAAGCCTGAGTAAGAGTAATCAATTCAGCCAATTGAACAGAAAATACATCAAGTAAAGAACGAGCTTCCCAAACCTCATATGGTGTACAGACAGCATACCCCATTCTGCGCATTCCTGCCTCATTAACAAAGCAAGAACCATCAGTATAAAAAAAATATAATCTAGATTAGTCAAAGGAATGTCCTGAAGATCAGGGCATGGTATAGTACTCTGAGAAATAACATAATCGCAATCACGAGGTTCTCCTTCAGTGGGAATCGGTAATAGTGTAGCTGGATTTAAAAATACACAACATTAAATAATAATATTATCAGTTGCTAAGAGCACAATTTCATATTAAGTAAGGCGCTGTGCTGAAACATGCTGAGTCTTTCTTTTAATTAACAGGACTTCTACAGCATGTGGCACATAAAAGAATTAAAAATATCCAGAAACCAGATCTTATACTTTTTAAACTAACAAAGCAGCAACCGCTACAACTCTAAAACAGGGTGGATAATCCTGTATGAAAAGTATGCAATTGGTCCAATTGAGCCCCCTCACATTGGCTGTGTAAGCACTCCAGACGCAGTACCCTGTTATTCATAACAGTAAAAATTAAATGGTTTAAAATAGTTGGGATGTCTTAATGCCAGGGCTACAGACAGGGCTTGCTTAAAAAAAAATTTAAAAATCCTCAGCTTCTTTTGACCAAAAAGGTGGGTCAATCTTTGAAGGCTCAGTAAGTATAATCAGAGGTTTCGCCATAGTAGCAAAATTAAAAATCCACTGTCTGCAATAACTAACCATTCCCAAAAACCCACGAATCTGCTTTTTAGTAATAGGTTTAGAAACTTTAAAAACTGCTTCTATGCACTGCGGTAAAAGTAGGCCTGTTTGATAAAAAATAATATACTCCAAATATTGAACTTCTAATTTACAAAACTGCAATTTTTCCAGAGAAACACAATACCCTTTCTTATACAGTATTCTTATAAAAACAAAGAATCAGCAATGCATGCTTTTTCAAAATAAAAATACAAAACCAAATTATTAATATATTAAATCAAAACAGAACCTTTTAAAAAAATTATAAACTGCAAGTCTTTAATAAAAACTTTAAAAAAAAACCAAAAAAAAAAACTTTTCAATAACCAAACTCCCCACAATAATTACAGGCATCTGAATTCTCTCTCCTTTGCCCCTGATAAGCAACATTAGGCTGTCTCCTGGCAGTCTGCTTTATGACTTGCAAATGTCCTTGAAGGGGCCCTCTCCTATTAGAATACCAAAAAAAACGCAGCTAAAATAGAAATTGCTTTTACTTTTTCTAATCATTATATAATATAATATATTACATGGAAATACGTAAGTGGCAATGAAAATAATCTCAAACAAGGATTTCCCTTGCCAACCCAAAGCATTTCTATAAAAATGAAATCTAATGTCCCAGGCTGATTGCTCACAAAAAAAACTTCTCTGCAACCATAGGGTGAATTTCTTGCAAATCAGGATTTAATCCCCCATACTGTCTGAGGGCTTTCTTTAATTGCTCAAAAATCTTCTGGATATTCATCAGGACCCTGTATGCATAATTCCACCTTAGTCCAATTAACTCCAGTTATTACTGTTCTAAATTGCTTCCAACAAAGCTGAAAAATAATAAATTAATTAAGTTCTCCCTGCATCAGTATCATAATTCCATAACAGATCTTCTCAGGGCCACGGGGGTAACCTGCCTCCCTCCTGCTTAGCTGTTTCCTGAATAACTTTTAATTTTTTCTCTTCTGTCAAAAAAGCATCTAACAACTTAGTAACAATGGCCCAAGATGGATTATGAGTAGAAAAATAGTTTTAAACTTTTTATACACTGTTTCTAGGTCATCACGTAAACGTGAACTGTTCTGCTGCCGCAAGATCAGATCTTGTGGGGCAAAAGGAACATAACCCAAGGAGTGCTGGACCTGTCCCTCTCTGATAGGGACAGGGTAGGTTCTTAATAAAAAAGGAACAGGAAAACAAAGGCAGAGCGTTCAACCAACAAGCCATTAAAATACACTCAAACAAATAAAAACTAAAAAGTAAAAAGAAGAGTAGGGGCAGCTAGAAACGTATTAAGCCAAACCCTTAAGGAGGAAGGGAGTGAAAAGGACAGCAATAAAGGAAGTGACTGGGAAACAGTAGAAAAGAACAAAAAATCTTCCAGGCTCCCTTAAGAAAGAGGCTGCTGCTCCAGATCACCCCCACCCCTATTGAGCCAGACGGTGTCTCCTCCGGCATCCCCTCAATTACCCCCATCATATAGTAAAGTAAATGCTGCAGTAAGCAAACCTGCTATCCCTTCAGAAAAGCCAAAAAGTGAAAATAAAAAAAGGAGCTCCTCAGAAAGTTCCTGATGAGTCTGAGCTTTAATTCTCCCACTAACAGGCAAATCTGACAGCTGGGGAGTAACACAAGGTGGTGCAAAGAATTCTTCTCGGGTCCTAGACTCTCTCTCATATACACACACAAGGAGGGGGTGGCCAGTCCTCCTCCTCTGCTCTCCCTGCCTTTAAACCTTTCACATTACACAGTGGAGAGTTAGTAAAAGACGGATAGATTTTAAAAATAAATTCACCAGTGTTAAAAATCAGTGGCGCAGATGATGGTGCTACAAATACCAGTTTCTTTTCTAAATTCTTCACAATTGATTTATAGCTAGCTAGCTGACTTTCCATACGGCGTTTAAAGCTACATTATCTCACAAATACCAACATTCCATTTACCCGGGGTGTGGATCGTTTAAAAATTCCTTAAAATACTGCAGTTTGTCTAAATCAAAAAGGTACCCTCCAGTGGTAATTATTTACCAGAATCTTCAAAAAAAAAAAATAAAATAACTTGACCAGGTAATTTTACATAACAGAATTAAGCGCTTTACAGACAATTTCTTAGAACCTGGAATAGACCTGAAATTCTTAACCATATAGTCCAATGGACTCCCAGGGGTGGGAGAAAACTGCCCTGCATCCTTAACTGGGGTTTCTGATCAGAAATTGCTCACCAACTCTCACCCACACAGGACATTACAGCTTGGAATTATAGCTGCTCACCACCTCTCACCCACACAGGGCATTACAGATAGGAATTACAGTCAGAAATCACCCACCAACTCACACCTGCACACGGCATTACAGATTGGAATTACAGTGGTAAGACTTTGCTAACAAAATAAACGAGGGACCTTACCTTATCGCCTCCCCACCGCCTCAGCTCCCCCAGAAGTAACCCCAATAGGTGAATTCACCTGGTGCCAGCTGGGTAGTTCGGTGGAGCCGGGACGAAGAGGATGCACTAGGCAGGTTCCATTTGGGTCGCCAAATTGTCGAGGAACCCAAACTCAGGGGTCCTTACTTACATGTCCGTTGCCCAGCAGATGGTCTAAATTAGCCAGACAGCAGGTTAGCAAAGTCAAAGTTTATTCTTTACATAAAAAAGGTGGCCCGATGGTCAGGGTGACCCTAAGCATACATTTCTAAGGGCTTTTATAGTCTTGCACAAACAAGTCTTTACACATCACAATTTCTATAGCAATGCACACTGAAAAAACTTCTTATCAAGGTACTTCTGGGCCTAGCACTTCCAACTCCCCCTATCTAAGTTGCAAGGCCGTTCTCTGCATTCCGCACTTGCTGGCGCCCAGCTCTCATAACTATCTTGTTATTACTTCATATTCTGAGACTTAACATCTACTAGCAAAGCATATTCCATTTCAGGCCTTGTCAGCTATTCTCACAGACTAGAATTTAGAAGCAATAGAGAGTCCATCTTTTCCCCCATAAACAGGGCAGAGAGACTCCATTTTTGTTTCCCTCCACAGGATGGAATGCAGAAATGGCTGCCAAGTGAACCTTAATTTATTATGTTGATAGATCTTGTTGTTTCAGATGTAGCTGATAGTCCAGGTTAGTAGGAATTGATGACAGCGTGGATGGGGTGTTCTTCTGGGCGGCCCAAACCAAAAACCTCTTCCACTTAGATGAGTGACCCTTTTGGGGGGGTTTCTGTTGCCAAAGAGGACCTCTCTAACTGACTCTGAGCATGATAGCTCCAGGGGTTTCAGCCATGGAGCTTCCATACCATGAGGTGAAGAGACTCCAGACTGGGATGTCGAAAAGTGTTGTGCTCCTGAGTGATAAGGTCCAGAAGTAGAGGCAAAGTGATCAGGGTTTTCCACTGAGAGGTCAAGGAGTGAGATGTATCAATGCTGGTGAGGCCAGGCTGGGGCTATCAGAATCACAGCAGACTTTTCCTGCCTGATCTTCAGCAGAACTTTGTAGACAAGCAGATTAGGAGGGAAGGCATAGAAAGCTGACCCATCCATGGGATAAGTAATGAATCCATGGTGGATCCTGGAAGGAACAGAACTGCAGGCACGTCCTTTTGAGTCTTATGTCAAATAAGTCCACAAGGGTAGTTTCCCACTGATGAAAGATGCTACTCAACACATCCGGACAGATCGACCACTCATGATTCAGGAAGGACCTGCTGAGGCTGTTGGCCAATGCATTCTGAACTCCAGAAAGGTAGGATACTTCCAGGTGTATCAATCGGGTGATGCAGAAGTCCCATAGCCTGAGGGCTTCCTGGCATAGGGGAGAAGAGCATGCTTCTCCCTGTCTATTTATATAAAACTTCGCTGTGATATTGTCTGTCAAGACTGATACTCTCATCTTCCAGGTGACCTTGAAATGCCTGACAAGCCAGGTGTAGTGCTCTCAGCTCTCTTACATTGATGTGAAGTAGGAGTTTTGTGTGGAACCAAAGTCCTTGGGTCCTGAGCTCCCCTAGATGAGCTCCCCAAGCCCATCACTGAAGCGTCCCTCACCAGGCACAGTCAGGGGCAAGCTGCCAAAAAAGGTAATCCCACACACACCATGTGCAGGTTGCCCCACCAGTCTCAGGTTTGTAATACCAAAAGGGGAGAGCAAGAATATTTTATGTTGTCTTGAGATGGATGGTAAAATGAGGCTAGCCACTCTTGCAGTGGCCTGAGGTGTAGCCTTGCATGCTGAACTATATAAGTGCGTGCTGCTGTGTGCCCCAGCAGTTTTAGTCAGTTTTGAGCCATGGTATTGGAGTAGCATTTTAAGTTCTCTATGACATCGCAGAGGGCCAGAAAGCAAGTTTCTGGGAGAGATGGATTGGCCTGACTTGAGTCTAGTACCGCCCCAATGAACCCTATCCTCTAGGCAGACATGCGAATCAACTTCTGTTCCTTGACCATAAGGCCAAACTTGTCTAAGGTAGACCTTATCAGGCTCACATCTGCTCCACCTGCACCCTAGTGCATCTGTTGATCAACCAGTTGTTGAGGAAAGGATACACTTGTACCCTCCTCTTTCTCATGAAAGTGGCAACTACTGCCATACCTTTGGTGAATACACGAGGGGCCGCAGATAATCCGAAGGGTAGGAGTGTGAATTGATAATGGGTCTGATTAACTACAAAGTGAAGGAACCTCCTGTGGCTCAGAAAGATGGCCACATGGAAGTAAGGTCAAGGGCAGCGTACCAATCTCCAGGAGCCAGCGAGGGGATCATGCAGACCAACGAGGCCATGCGGAATATCAGCTTCCTCATGAATTTGTTGAGGTTTGAAAATGGGCCTGAGTCCACCCTTGGCTTTCGGGATTATGAAGTAATGGGAGTAGAATCCCTTGCCCCATAGCTCTCAAAGAACCTTTTCCACTGCTCCTAATCTTAGGAGAGCTTGAACCTCTTGTAATAGAAGTTGCTCATGAGATAGGTCCCTGAAGAAGGACAGGAGGAGGGGAAGGGTCAAGAAGGCATGGGAGAAGAAAATTGGAGTGAGTATCCCAGGCTCACTGTGCTTGAAACCCATAGGTCTGATGTGATCTGGGATCACACATGGGAGAAGTGGGAAAGATGGTCTGAAAATAAAAGGGGGTTGGATCAGAGTCTTTGATTGATACGCTGTCCGCGGGTGCACCCTCAAAAGTTTTGCTTGGGACTGGAGGATTGCCTCGCTTGTCTGGAACCCTGGCTGAAGAAGGGTTGTGGAGGTTGATACTGCACACTTAGTGATCAATGTGAATACCAGTGAAACACGGTACGCCCAATTTGCAGATCAATAAGGTTTAATGTGTAAGGTTTTCTATAAATATACAAGTTAAATACCAAGCCTAAAATTAATTACAATATTTATAGAAAACCTTGCACATTAAACCTTGTTGATCTGTAAATTAGGCATACCATGTCTCACTGGTATTCACACTGATCACTAAGTGTCCAGTATCAACAACTGGTGTCCCTGTTGGGCTCAATCAGCTGTGAGTGAGATGATCTTTGAAGTGTATGGTGCAAGGGTTTCTCTCACTGCTTATCAGAAGTGTAGCAACCTGTCTGGCACGGTTCTGCATGAAGCTGTATCTATATTTAGCTTCAGGAGGAGGGCATGTTATCCTCTACGGGAATGTGTTTGAGTCAGGCGGTCGAGGGGTTGCCACTCCTGTCCTGTTGCTAGAACCAGTCTCAGATATGGAAGCTTTTGTGGATGACTGGGGTAAGGACCCATGGTCTGGAGGAGCATTTAAGGATAAAACAGCACATGCAGACTTGATGCTCCAGTGGGAACAATTCATAAAGACAAAGCCTGATCGTAAGAAAAAACATTTGGCTGCTTTACATGGGCTCTTTTTAGTATCTAAAACCCTTACTGAAGAGTTAGGGAAGTTAGCCAAAGAAAACAAGGACCTGCATGAACAACTGCTAGCATGCCAAGGTCAAGTACAGAAACTGAAAGTAGAGTATGAATCTTCAGTGTCCCCCTGTCTTACTCAGACTAAGAATCTTCAGTGTCCCCCTGTCTTACTCAGACTAATTTTCTCTCTAACTCAGCGCAATGCAGAGGGGTACAAAGAGGAAGCTAGAAGGTGGGAGGAAACAGCTCATATCTGAGAAGCGAAATGTAAGGGGACACAAGCTGTGGTACATTTTGTCCTTGAACAGAAAAAGAGGGAAACCGAGGTCCAGTACCATGCAGTTTGTTGGCAGCAGTTGTGTCAGTGTACAAAGCAATTGGCTGCTGCTCAGGGAATTACTGCTGCCATGCAGGCAGATGGAGATTGTGACAGTGCAGAGAGTGATGGTGTGCGGGACTTTGATCTGTCCACTCTCTGTTATATAGTGGCTGCATGGGATAAGAACCAGTCATCTCAGCATAGAATGTCCTTCCCCCTGTGCTCCTCTCATGCAGACAGTAAAACAGCTGCCTGAGGGGGATATACTGTGGGCTACTGTGCCCATGGCTCCTGTGATTGTAGAGACCAAGAAAGAAACTATTGGAGAGGGGGAGGAGGAAATCACTACCATCCAAGAGAATAAGATACTGAGACCTGAGCAAGTGCAGGCACTGAAAAGAACTTTAGGAAACATCACCCCGACAATGTGGTTATCTAGTTTGCACAGCTTACCAAAGTGCCTCAGTTAAAATTATAGTGATTATGCTTTGCTCTTAAGGGAATGTCTCCCATTAGACACTGTGACAGGGCCAAACCAGATGGCTACGCAAGGGTGCTCCTATTGGAATCCGGGGTAGGGGGATGGGCGCAAGCCCACCCACCGCGAAAGGGTCCCCACCCCCAGCCTAGGGGCAGAGCCACTGGACCCGGGTCCAACTGATTACGGGGGACAACAGATGAAAAAACAGGAAAGGGCGTGGGGGTCACAGGTTTAAAAGAAGAGAGCCAGAAGGGGACACCAAGCAGAAAACCCCGGACAGCGCCCACTGCTCCTCGAAGGTGTCCAGGGAGCCAGCGGACGCCACCCAGAGGAACTCTGCCCGGAGACGTGAGTTGACCAGGGAACGGAAATAGGCCCCACAGTTGCAGGGAGCCCCCCCTGCCAACCTCCTCTCCCTGGTCTTGTAGATGGCTAGTTTGGCCAGGGCTAAGAGGAGGTTGATGAGGAGGTCCCGCGACCTCGTGGGGCCACGGATGGGGTGTGAATGGATGAACAGGTGCGGGGAGAAGTGCAGCCAGAACCTCAACAAGAGGTTTTGGAGGAGCCGGAAGAGGGGCTGCAACCTGGCGCACTCTAGGTACACGTGCGCCAGGGTCTCCCTCACGGCGCAGTAGGGGCAGGTATCAGGGTGGGAGGTGAACTGTGCCAAGTACACGCCCGTGCTCACGGCTCCGTGAAGGCACCGCCAACTGATGTCCCCAGCAGGCCGTGGGATCAAGGCGGACTACAGACTGGACAACCGGGGATCCTCGCCCTCCAAGGATGGTAAGAGGTCCCGCCACTTGGTGTCTGGGTGGGACGCGAGGGCGAGGAAGTGAAGGGTGTGGAGCACGAGCGCGTACAGATGGTCCCTCGGCGCGGTCTGGAAGAGGGCCGGCGGAAGATCGAGCAGCCGGCTTGGGGCATGAGGATGGGGAAGGACGAGGGGGTTCGCGGGCCAAGGCCTGATGATAAGCACCGGAGGGCCTGGGCTGAGGGGGGGGGGCGGGAAGAACCCTCCTGAAAGACCCGCTCAAGGTACATCAAAGCGGTAGGGGGCAAGACTGCCCTCACTTCCTGGAGTATGTATCGGGGGGTTCGAGGGGTGGAGAGCCCCATATGCCGAGCCAGCGCATGGGGGTCCACCCAGGCCCCCCAGGAGTAGTCCAGGAGGTCTCCGACCCTGGTGAATCCTGCCAGGACCAACCGCCATTGCACCGAGGGGGCCTCCGCTACCTGCACACGCAGCTGGGGATTGTGTAGCAGAGGCTACGCGAGAAGATCCTCCCCCTTGGTGACCGCAAGGGGCCTGGAGGCCGAGACAAGCCTCTGGGTCTGGAGGAGGTCCTTGTAGAAGACAGGCAGCTTGGAGAGGTCTTCTCCGCGGAAGACCTCTCGCGAAGACCTCTTGGGTAGAGGAAAAAGAGCTTCTGGTCGTATCGGAGCCCTCAGAAGCGGCGGAGGAAGACGCTCGCTAAGTGGCTCCACTCCGGACTACCTGCACCATAGAGGAGTCTCTGCAGGGCCTGGAGGCGGAAGGTGTGGACCTGGCTGCGGATGCAGCACAGGCCCTGCCCTCCCTCCTCCAGGGGGAGACTCAGAATCCCTGAAGAGACCCAGTGTAGTCCTGGCCAAAAGAACTCCAGAACTGTCTTCTGGAGGTGGACCAGGAAACTCGGGGTCGGGACCAGAGTGTTGAGCCGGTGCCAGAGTGTGGACAGGACGAGCTGGTTCATCACCAGTGCCCTCCCACGGAGGGAGAGGCACCGGAGCAGTCCTGTCCATCTTCGCAGCCGCTCAGACACCCTGCCCTCCAAATCTTGCCAGTTCTCTGCCAAGGAGGGATGGGAGGCGGAGAAGTAAACGCCCAGATAGAGCAGCGGACCCGCGCTCCACCGAATGGCTTGAAGCGCGGATGGGAGGGAGCTCGCCTGCCACCCAGCCCCTACCGACAGGGCAGAGCTCTTGGCCCAGTTGACCCGGGCGGAGGAGGCTGCCGAGTAGACGGCCAGGCAGTCCTCCAGCCGCACCAGGTCGCCCGGGTCCTGGACCACGAGGAGCACGTCATTGGCGTACGCCAACAGCACCAGCCTCAGCTCTGGCTCACGGAGCACCAAGCCCGTCAACCTCCAGCGGAGGAGATGGAGAAAGGTCTCGATGGCCAGAGCGTACAGCTGGCCGGACAGCGGACAGCCTTGGCGTACTCCACGCCCGAAGCTGACCGGTTCGGTCAGGGTCTAGTTGAGCTTGACCAAGCACTCTGTGGAGGCGTAAAGCATCCGGAGAAATCCCACAAAATGGGGTCCAAAGCCGAATTCCCGCAGGGTGCCCAGGAGATACCCGTGGTCCATCCGGTCGAACGCCTTCTCCTGGTCCAGGGACAGGAGGGCGAACGACAGACCATCCCTACACGCAAGTTCTAAGAGGTCCCGGACCAGATACAGATTGTTGAAGATGGTGCGGCCCGGGACAGTGTAGGTCTGGTCGGGGTGGACCACGTCCTGCAGCACGGACTTCAGCCACAGCGAGACGGCCCTAGCCACTATTTTGTAGTCCGTGCCGAGGAGCGAGGGGCGATGCCAGTTCTGGAGGTCGCGGAGGTCCCCCTTCTTCGGCAGTAGGGTGAGCACTGCCAGCCTGCACGACAGGGGGAGAACTCTGCTAACCTCGGACTCAGCCCAGACGGTGACGAGGTCCAGGCCGAGGATGTCCCAAAACACACGGTAGAACTCCGCGGTCAGCCCGTCCATGCCCAGGGATTTATTGGTAGGCATGAGGCGGAGGGCTTCCGAGAACTCGGCCAGAGTGAGAGGTTTCTCCAGCCGGTCCCGGTCGCCCGTGCTGACCGCGGGAAGTTCGTTCCAGAGCACCCTACAGGCTGCGACATCGGTCGGCTCCGGGGAGAAAAGGTCTGCGTAGAAGGCCCTGGCCCTTCCACGCATCTCCTCCGGGTCCGTGAGGGGGTTGCCGTCGGCAGCCAGAAGGCAGATGACATGCTTCCGGGCCCCCCTCCTTTTCTCCGGGGCGTAGAAGAAGCGGGAGCCGCGATCCATCTCCCGAAGGAGATGGATGCGGGACCGGACAAAGGCACCTTGGGCTCGAAGGTCCTCGAGGGCTCTAAGCTCCTCCCGCTTCTCCCGGCACGCTCCGCGGAGGGACGGATCATTGGGGCTGGTGGCCAGTCGCCTCTCCAGCTCCAAAACCTCCCACTCCAGCTGCTCTATCCCCACATCCCGCCGCCGGCTGTCCCCCCGAGTGTAGTCATGGCAGAAGAGCCGGGCGCGCACCTTCCCCACATCCCACCATCACCGCGCCGAGGGAAAGGAGCCTCTCTGCCCCCGCCAGGCCAGCCAGAACTCCCGGAAGGACGCCATGAAGCCCACGTCCTCCAGCAGGCTGTTGTTAAAATGCCAGTAGGCTGGCCCCAGGCTCTCCGCAGTGAGAGAGGTCGTCACGGTCACGATATGGTGATCCGAGAAAGGGGCCAGCCAGACGCTGGAGGAGTGGGCCCGCGCAAGGTGGTGCCTAGAGATGTAAATTCGGTCCAACCGGGAGTGGCGCGACCAATCTTCCCCCACCCGGACAAAGGTGAAGGTGACATCGTCGTCTGGGTGGTGGTCCCGCCAGACATCCACCAGGGAGTGATGGTCGATGATCTCCCTGAAGACGTCCCTGGCGGCCGGGCACTGCTCGGTCCCCGTGCGGTCCCGCTCCTCGAGGGTGGTGTTGAAATCCCCGCCCAGGACCAGGCATTCTTGCGGATCCAGTGTGCCGAGGAAGGCAGCCGCCTGCTGGAAGAACCGCACCCTCTCCGGGCCCGCGTTCGGGGCGTAGACGTTGACAAGATTCAACGCCAGCCCCTCCACGTGGACCCGGAGGTGCAGCAGGCGGCCCGGCACGATCTCGGCAATCCCCAGCACCTCGGGCTGCAGGTCAGGGGAGAACAGGGTGGCCACTCCGCCCGCATGGGTGGAGAGATGACTAAGGTGCACCCCGTCTCCCAACTCCAGCCTCCAGCTGGCCTCGGTGGCTAGGTCCGTGTGGGTCTCCTGCAGGAACGCTACAGAGTACCCTCCCTCCCGAAGGAAGGAGAGCACCTGGTTCCTGCGGAGACCCGTCCTGCAGCCCCTCGTGTTCAATGTGCAGATGTTGAAGGGCATTACGAGGAGGGCTGGGGTGGATCCTGGTGGGCAGGAGCGCTAGCGGTCCTCGTCGGGCTCCACAGCAGCCCATGGCTGGTGCCATAGAATTTGAGGGCATCACGAAAACTGCGGGCCCGTTGGTAGGCTGCCGCGCCCTGCCGCCCGGTCCCTTTCCGCTCCTTCATAGTGGCCCTCACGGCCCGGAGGACGCGGTGGAAGTCCCCCCAGCACTGCAGAGCGAGCTGCACCCGGTTCCGGGCACCACGCATGTCCTGGAGAAAGATGCGCAGCTCCTCACGCAGCGCCTCAGGGGGGTCATCCTCCGGCTCGGCCCCCGCAGCGGCCCCGTGGCCCTTTAGGACAGGGGCTGGGGAGGACGGCAGCGGCTGAGGGAAGACAGCAGCCCTGAGTGGGCTGGGAGTGCTAAAGTCGAAAGCCGCCTCCTGGGAGCTCTTTAGGGGGAAGGAGACAACACCAGAGGCGGCAGATGTACAGGCAGAGGGGTGGGGGGGAGAAGGTATGGGGACGGGAGGGGTGAGGTCAGGGGAGAGTGGGGAAGGGATCAGGAGTTGGGGTAAGGGAAGGGTCGGGGGAAGGAGCAGGAAGGGGGTTAGGGTCAGACTTAGGGTGGGGTCCTCAACCAAGACGGCCGGGTTGGTGGGGTGTGCAGCCTCTTGGCAGGGGCCGGGAGCTGAGGGGGTGGGCGTGGGCCAGATGTCCTCTGGGGGGCCAGACTCTAAGGTCACAGCACCCCCAGTTCCAGGGCCCTGTGAGGGGGCGGCTGAGCAGGCTTCAGGGGGTAGGGAGGCCAGCTGGCCCACAACGAGCAGTAAGACATCCGGTGGCCCAGGGCTTAGCCTTTCGGCTCCCACCGGCTCTTTGGGGGGGGGGGTGGCGATGGGCTCCCGCTCCCCAGCATGGAGGGTAGAGAGGCTGAGGGGGGCCTCAGTGGTGGGGGCAGGGAAGGCAACTGAGAACAGGAGGGAGGGGGAGAGGAAAAGCAGTTAAAGGGTGCCCTGCCCTAGGCCCCCCGTATAGGGGGCGGGGTCGTCCTCCCCCGGGCAGGCCGGGGTCAACCCCAGGAAGTCAATCTCCTCCATTAAGGAGGAGAAGAAAGCCCCCCTGCCACCCCGAGGTCCTCTCCGGCACCAGCAGGGGGTTTAGGTGGCATTGGGGCTGGGGGGGCTCCGGACGAGGACTCTTCCAGTGGGGACTCCAGGGGGGCGATGGTGTTGCCCACGTCTGCCACCACGACTTCCTCGGTCGGTGCCACCCGCTGGGCTCTGGCAGGGGGCACGGCGGCAGGCCCGGCCCCAGGAGCCCCCCTCCGCTTGGCCCTATGGGGGATCTCACTCCCCTCGGTCGTGGGCTGGAGGGGGGGCTGGGTTCCGACCTCGCGCTTGCCCCGCCTCCCCTGCACGAGCCCCCAGCTAGCTGCTTTTGCTTCTGCTTCTCCCTGCTGCTGCTGTGAGTAATTCCCCTTTTTCCCTTTTCCCTTTCTTTTTTTCCCCTTAGTAATCTGTCTGAGGGTCCCCTCTACCCTCCCCCACCCTCCCTCGCCCTTTCCCCACGGTTTTTCCTTCTCCTTTTTCAGTTTATTTGCCCGTTGTCTGTCTCCCTGTCTTGCTGCTCCCTCCCCCTTCCAAGCCCGTTCGTTTTCCCAAGTTTAGCCCCTGAATTAGTGGTTCCCCGCCCCGTCTGGCTCTAGCAGCTTGCTGCTGAGCCCCCCAGCCTTGTTTTAGTCCCCCCTAAGTTCCCCCCCTCCCCTTGTTTTTCCCCCAGGCCGGTTTTTCTGTTAAATTCCCTCCCCCCCTCGCCACCCCCCTTCTTTTAGCCTGCCACTTCCAGAGAGATTGTTTACCTTTCATTTTTATCTCAAGGTCTTTCCTCTGGCACGGCTATAGCTTGCGGCTGCGTAGTTCTATTTCCCCCTTAGCCCCCCCTCTTACCATTATTTCACTCCAGC
>ML675603.1:109084943-109189841 GCA_007922155.1 Mesoclemmys tuberculata | reverse complement strand
CTCCTCCTCCGTTAGCCAGAGAGCCTCCAGGCCGTCAGGTGTAGGGATTCCAGGTTGGGGTGCAGTAGGCGACCATTGTCCTGAGAGAGAAGGTCCGGTCTCTTCGGTAGCTCTATCGGGGGAGCAACCGACAGGTCCTGGAGCAGGCAAAACCAATACTGTCTCGGCCACGATGGGGCGATCAGGATGATGTCCGCTCCGTCCCTCTTGATTTTCAAGAGGACCCTGGGCAGGAGCGGGAGGGGGGGGGAACGCATACAGGAGCCCCCCCGTCCAGTCGATCAGGAACGCGTCGGAGACGGAGCCCGGCTCGCGACCCCTGAGCGAGCAGAACCTGGGGCACTTCGCGTTCCAGGCTGATGTGAACAGATCCAGATGGGGAACACCCCACTCGCGGAAGATTATGTCGACCACCTCCGGGTGAAGAGACCAGTCGTGTTGGGGGAGAAATGACCTGCTGAGGTGATCTGCCTCGTCGTTCCTGACCCCCGGGAGGTGAGAGGCGGTTAAACAGAAGTTGCGTCTCACTGCTAGGTCCCAAAGTCGAAGCGCCTCTTGACACAGTAGCGAGGAGAGCGCGCCCCCCTGTTTGTTGATATAGTACATCGCAGTGGTATTGTCTGTCAACACCTGAACCATTTTCCCGAATAAAGCGTGGCGAAACACTTTGCAAGCCAGTCTTACTGCCCTTAGTTCCTTTACATTGATATGTAGGGCAGTTTCCCTCCGGGACCAGAGGCCCTGAGTGGTCAGACCACCAGTGATATGGGCTCCCCATCCCCGGTCTGAAGCGTCCGTGATCAGGGTGACCGAGGGGGTGGGGGTCTTGAAGGGAATTCCCTTCAACACGATTCTGGGGTCCAGCCACCAGTTCAACGAACCCAGAACCGCAGGGGGGACTGTTACCACCCTGTTCAGGGCATGCCTGTTGGGGATGTACACTTTCTTTAACCAGCTCTGGAGGGGCCTGAACCTGAGGCGGGCCAGCTCCACTACATAGGTGCAGGAGGCCATGTGGCCTAGCAGCCGTAGGCACTGCCTGGCTGTTGTCGTGGGGCACCCTTGGAGCTGCGATATTATCGCTGACATGGCCTCGAACCTCGAGCGTGGGAGGGAGGCTTTTGCTCGTATCGAGTCCAGGCGGGCCCCTATGAACTCTATGACCTGTACCGGGTATAGAGTTGACTTCTGCTCGTTTATGAGCAGTCCCAGGGTATGGCAGGTGGTTTGGGCGAGAGAGACCGCCTCGCGTACCTGCGACTTGGTCTTGCCCCTTATTAGCCAATCGTCCAGGTATGGGAAGATCTGGACTCCCTTGCGCCTCAGGGAGGCAGCCACCACTGCCATGCACTTTGTGAACACCCTGGGGGACGAGGCCAGGCCGAAGGGAAGGACCGTGAACTGGTAGTGGCCACCAGCTACCGTAAACCTTAGGAATTTCCTGTGGGCGGGAAGGATGGAGACGTGGAAGTACACATCCTTCAGGTCTAGGGCGGCGAACCAGTCCCCTGGGTTCAATATTGGGATGATGGACGCTAGGGAGACCATGCGGAATTTCCGCTTTTCTATGCACCTGTTGAATCTGCGCAGGTCTAGTATGGGTCTGAGGCCTCCTTTTGCCTTGGGGACAAGGAAATACCTGGAGTAGAATCCCCTCCCCACCTCGAGTGGTGGAACCACTTCTATCGCACCTTTGAGAAGTAGGGTGAGAACCTCCTGGCGGAGTACATGCTCGTGAGAGGGGTCCCTGAAAAGGGACGGGGGGGGAGAGTGGGGGGGTAGTTTGCAGTTGGAGGGCATAGCCCCAGCGGATGGTGCTGAGGACCCATTGGTCCGATGTAATCTCCCGCCACAGGTTGAGGTACGGTTTTAGCCTGTCCCGGAAAGGCGGGGGGTGGCCCAAGGAACAGGGAAGGGAACCACCCTTGGACACAATGTCAAAATTGTCTTTTGCCCTTAGGTCCCCGGGAGGGGCCTTTGAAGGAGGACGAGGGGGTCGCGGTCTGGTCGCGCCGCCCCGCGCCCCTGTTTCTGTCCCTACCCCTGGGGGGGGGGTAGGGTCTAGGCTGCGGCCTAGCCTGCTGCTTTTGCCGCTGAGTGGTTTGGTGTGGCTGTTGGCGCGTCTGCAGCCTTGCCGCCTGGGGTGTGTAAAGGCCCAAGGAGCGTAGCGTGGTCCTTGAGTCCTTTAAGGCGTGCAGCTTCTCGTCTGTCTTTTCTGAGAAGAGGGCAGCTCCATTGAACGGCAGGTCTTGTATGGAGTGCTGCACCTCTTGGGACAGTTCAGTCGACTGCAGCCACGCTGCCCGCCGCATAGCGACAGCGGAGGCCATAGCCCTGCTGGCAGTGTCTGCAGCGTCAGAGGCAGTTTGTAAGGCTGCACTGGCCACTGTCACCCCTTCCTCTAAGACCATGGCAAAATCGGCGGCCTGGTCTGGCGGCAGGGACTCTGAGAACCTTTTCAGGGAGTCCCATAGGTTCAGATTGTACTTGCCCAGGAGAGCCTGGTGGTTGGCTACCCTGAGCTGGAGCGCCCCTGTGGAGTAGACCTTCCTGCCGTAAAGGTCTAGTTTCCTACTTTCCTTGTTCTTTGGGGTGGCGCTCTGTGCACCCTGCCTGTCCTTTTGATTGGCAGCCTCTACAACTAGGGTGCCAGCGGCAGGGTGCGCATATAAGTATTCATGCCCCTCGGCTGGCACATAATACTTCTTCTCGGCGCCCTTAGACGTGGGGGCGACCGAGGCAGGGGTCTGCCATACGGCTTTGGCCAGGTGTAGGACCCTGTCATGGATGGGGAGGGCAACTCTCGAAGGGCCTTGGGTGCCCACCCGGCCGAAGAGGGGGTCCACCTCTTCCTCCAGAACCTTGACCTGTAAGTCCAGGTTCGAGGCCACCCGCTTCAGGAGTTCTTGGTGGGCCTTAAAATTAATGAGTGGGGCCCCTTGGTCCCTTATGACCGCCTCGTCTGGGGATGAGGAGTACGAGGGGTGGCGGGGTCCTGTGGAAGGGCCCTCCCCAGGGTCCTCCTCTTGTGAGGAGAGGGATTGGTCAC
Source organism: Mesoclemmys tuberculata (assembly GCA_007922155.1). Lineage (NCBI taxonomy): Eukaryota > Metazoa > Chordata > Testudines > Chelidae > Mesoclemmys > Mesoclemmys tuberculata. The sequence continues at coordinate 109,186,792 of ML675603.1, read as the reverse complement.
CTTCTTGCACTGAGGGTGCCTGTATTGAGTGGGTGACCGAGGCAGGGGCCGGCATAGTTCCCTGCCCCATCTGAGCTGCCCATTGGGCCCACATTGGCCACACCCAGGGTCCCTGGGGCCAGCTCAGAGGCGGCGCCGGTGCCGAGGGCAATTCCGGCACTGCTGCCGGCGGTGTCGGTACCGCGGGGAGAGGTACCTGCGGTACCGGGGTCTGCGGTGCCGGCTCCGGTACCGGCGGTGCCGGCTGTGTGGGTGCCGGGAGCGGTGCCGGTGAGGGCTCTCGTTCCTGGCGGCGGGTCCGGGATCCCGAGCCAGGGGTGCGGGGGAGGCGGCGGCGGTGCCGAGAGGAGGTGCTCCACGACTCGGCCGAAGAGGAGTCGTGGGAGCGACGACGCCTGCCTCGCCTACGGGATGATGCCGAGGATGAAGATGGTGATCTGCGCCGGGAGGACCTCCGTCGTCTTTTCTTCGGTGCCGGGGAGCGGTGCCGAGCGCCCCGGCTCGGTGTCGGGCTCGAGCTGGAACCCGAGCTGAAGCGGCGGCGGGAGCGCCGACGTGAGCCCTCCGGCGACGAAGGGGAAGAGTCTCTGGGCTCGGGCCTTCGGAGCCGGGTGATGGCCATGATGGGTGGCTGGACGTCCGGTGCCGATGCCGCCCACCCTTCGGGGACACCCGGTGCGGGTTTGCCCCGGGAAGCAGACTCTGGGACCCTCATGCGAGAGGGTGCCGGAGGCGTGGGCAAGGTCATCAGGACTCGTGCCGCCTCATAAGCCTCCGGCATCGACGGAGTCTGCAAGGCAGGTCCCTCGCTCACGCGAGTCAGAGAGACCTCCTTGGTTGGAGCCGGACCCGGTACTGGGGTCGGGGGTCGGTCCAGGGAGCGCACCTCTGTGCTCGACCCCGGCCGCTCCTGCGGTGTGGGGGAGCTCTCCACAGGCGGGTGCCGCTTTTTCTTTTTCTTCTTCGGCACCGTGACCCCCGGTGCCGGAGGTGCGCTCTGCACCGAGGATACACTCGGTGCTGAGGTGGACCGCGTGGGCTCGGACTCCGGGCTAAGCGCGGTCTCCATGAGGAACGCCTTCAGCCTCACCTCTCGGTCCTTTTGTGTCCGAGGCTTGAAGGACTTACAGATTTTACATCGGTCTCGCCGATGTTCTTCCCCCAGACACCGTAAACAACTGTCGTGGGGGTCGCTAGCTGGGAAAACCTTCCCGCAGTTAGCGCATGGCTTGAAGCCGGACGCGCCGGGCATGGCCGCGGGCGTCTGAGCCCGCAGGCTCTCTAACTAACTATAAAAAACCCTTTCTAACTGTAAAACTAACTTAGTTCGAGGCGAACTACTAACTAAATACTCACTTTTTTAGGTGAAACAAAAACCTGAGAAGAGCAGGGGTTAGTTCTCGACCGACCGTCACAGGCGGAAAGAAGAGACTGAAGAGGGAGGGGCCGGCAGCGACCGTTGAGCCGCCGCAGGGCGGCGACACTACGGGGTCGGTGGACCGGCCCCTGCAGGGGCTGCTAGTAAAAGTTCTCCGATTGGCCGTGCACGAGAGGTGCGCACACCTAAGTGGAATGCATATGAGTGGAATGCATATGAGCAACCACTCGAAGGAGAACACATGCTTCCTCGCATGCACGCACGCACACACGCACGCACACACACACTCTCTCTGTTCTGCAGGAGAGATATAGTTACCAGTCTCTGTGTTGCTCAAGCTGACTCACTGGCCAGGTGAGTCAGACTTGAGGGAGGAGCTGGGCCCTGTCGTTCGCGACACAATGCTCCTTGGGGTATGCAGAATGAGCCCTAAGTCCAGGTTTCTTCTTCTGATATTTATACTTATCCATCCCCATTCGGGTCTATGGATTTCTTCATATCAGATAGTTTTCTTGTTTGATGTAGCTATCAATTACGTTTGGTATCATAAACGTGACAGCTTTTTTATTCTTTCTTCATTTTGTTTTACACTTTGTTTTCTTCCTGTAACTCCCCTGTTCTATGTGGTTATCTTGATCTTCGGCCATCTGGGTTGTAAATGTTTTTTAAACAAAGCATCATCTCTCTTTTCTGTCCTTGTAGGCTGTCTTATCTCTTGCACATTCACACTGCTTTCACTCCTCATTCATACAACTAGAAATTATTACATTCTTATTCTATTTTATTGGCATACTATATTATATTTTCTTATTAACACAATACAAGAAATTATTTATACCAATTTACCCATTTTATCAATATTAATTTGACAAAAAGAATGTGAAGATAAAAAGAATGTAAAGGAATCTCATTTGTTTTTTCATTGCCCCATGATTTACACATTAACCAAATTCCTGACACGCATCGAGCACTTTTCTTCATTTGTGAATTATGGCAGTTGGATTTCAGGATGTTCCCAAACAACTATGCTTAGATATTTTCGAGCAGGGCCTCAATGTGTCATAAATGTTAAATCACAGAGTGTTTCTGCAGAGCGTCCTAACTTGAGTGATGTGAGTAGTTAATCCTCATTGTGGAGCCTGAGGTGGCATGAACATATAAACAACTAGTGTGTTCGGAACATCTTATTTATAACACCCAATTTCATTACTGTCAGTATGAGAATTTAACTTTTGAGCTCCAACCAACCTCTAGTACTCTGGTTCAGGCTGATTTTACAGTGTTGGGGCCTACAAGAGGGGGTCTTCCTCCTCCATAAGTTCCCTGACCTCAAGGTCAAGGTTGGAGGCCACCCTCTTCAGGAGTTCTTGGTGCGCCCTGAAGTCAATCAGGTGTGCCTTTTGGTCCCTATACACCGCCTCATCCGGCGATGAGAATGAGGACACGTGACGAGGCCCTGTAGAGGGTCCTTCACCAGGATCTGACTCCTCTCCTGAGGAGCAATCCTTTTCCTGCGTGGGTGGGGCCTGTGGGAGCACCCGCTGGGTCACAGAGGCAGGGGCCAACATAGTATCCCTGCCCTATTTGTGCTCCCCACGGTCCCCAATATGGCCACTGCCAAGGGGCTTGAGGCCATCCCGGTGCCAGCGTCGGTGCTGGAGGTTGCACCTCCTCTCGGCATCGGGGTCCCTTACCCTTCCGGGAACCTGAGCTAGTGGAACGGTGCCGACGGTGCCGTCTAGGTGAGCCGCTCTAGGATCCAATGCTGGACGAACCCGAAGAGCAGTGGTGCCGTCTGGATCGGTGCTGGCGCCTGGGCGAAGCCGATGACAACGACGAAGACTGGTGCCGCAGCACCGAGGACTTGCGACGTCTCTTCCCCAGTGCCGGTGAGCGATGCCAGGACCTACACCTCGGTGCCGTGTCCAAGTCTGAATCGCAAAAGCGACCGGATGGCGACAGCGATCTTGACCGATGCCGCCTTGGGGACTGACTCTCGTGCCAAGAAGATGTGTCGGACTCCGAAGAGGAAGAGGAGCTGTCCAGTTCGACTCTCCAGCGATGAGTGGTGGGTGGCCATTGCTCCAGTGCTGGACATGCCCACCCTTTGGGGACACCCATCGCGGGTTTGCCCCAGGACACAGGCCCTCTCTCCCTCAGCTGAGGAAGGGCCGGAGGCATGGACAAGGCCAAAAAGGCTGGAGCCGCCTGGAACGCCTCCAGCATTGAAGGGTTCTGTAAAGGGGCTCCCCCACTCCCAGGAGTCAGGGGAGGTTCCCTCGCGTCTGGTGCCGGCACTGGAGGCGCCGCCAGTGCTGGTGGGGCGCTCCACACCGAAGACACACTCGGTGCCGAGGAGGCGCGAGGCAGTTCAAACACCGGATGAAGCGCTGCCTCCATGAGGATCGCCTTCAGCCAAATATCCCTTTCCTTCTGGATCCTTGGCTTGAAGGTTTGCAGATGTGGCACCAATCCTTACGATGCTGCTCACTCTAACATTTGAGGCAGCGCTCGTGAGGATCACTGACTGGGAAAGCCTCCCCACAGCCATTGTAGGGTTTAAACCCCGGCGAGCCCAGCATGGCCGGGTTGCTTGAGCCCTAAGGCTTTCTAACTTTCCTAAACTAAACTATTCTAACTAAACTTATAACTAACTAAGTTCAAGGAGAACTGCTACAGTAAAAACGAACAAGGGAAAAATACTTGCAGGAGCAAGCTGTTGTTCCAGTCACCGTCACAGGCGGAAAGAAGGAACTGAAGGTCTGTGGGGCCAGCAGCACCCTATGTACCGCGGCATGAGCACAGCACTCCAGGGGCTACAGAGTCTGCTAAGGGAAAACAGTCTGGGAATCGTGCACAAGGGTGCGCACTCACCTAAGTGGAATGGATACGAGCAATCACTCAAAGATAGAACTAAATGGTTTTTAGTATTGGATTTTCAAATGCATTCTTTGCTATTCTTCTGCGTCCTGACTGCTGTATAAATTTGCTTTTACCTACAGGGACCGTTAACTCATTTTCACTTGTGTTCCACAGGAGCTACACTGATCCCCCATGATTTGCCATGCCCATGTTATTAAATTATGGGATAGATGCACAGCACCGATGAATGTTCGCTCTTATGTGGATGACACAGTCATTTGTACTGTAACCCAAGAAGCTCAGCTGCTTTTGCTAGATGAAGTAATCTTCCTGATTGAGCAAGTAGGCTTCTGAACTGATTTGGAAAAAGCCCAATTGTGTCAGCAAGAGGTCCGATATGTACGTTCAGTGTTGGGACAAAAACTAATTACTCCTGACCAGCAGAGTGGAATTAATGTGGAGAATTTTGCCTTAAAGGCACAGCCACTGTATCAACCACTGAGGGAGTACCCTGGAAGGGGCCCAGAACAGAATCAGACCCTATTAGAACTGAAGCAAGAGGTAATCTCCACCCCTGCACTAGTATACCTGAATAACACTAAACTATTTGTATTTCAGTTAGCTTGTTCCCCAAAGGGAATAGGAGCTATTTTAAGCCAGGCAGGGACTTCTGGTCAAAAGCCAGTGGCATTTACCTTTCGAGTACTGGAAGGGCCAGAGATCACTGTTACCTCTTGTGAAAAAGAAATGCTGGCATTGGTATGGGCCCTGGGGCACTTGCAATACGTTACTGGTTATGCCTCAATTATTTTGTGAATGGCCCACACCCCTTTTAAGTACATAGTGTCTGGGAAAATTAAAGAAGGGCATGTATCCAGTCCCAGATTGGTTAAATGGACCATAGCTTTAATGAATACAAAAGTGGAAGTCCAACCATGTATGGCTTCCAACCAGGTCCCATAGGCCCTGATAATTGAGGGTGCTGAGTATAACTGCCCTCTCCCTCTGCTAGAACTAGCCCTTCCTGATCCTTTTCAGCCTGTAAGTGACTGGGAAGCCATAGAAATTCTACCTGGAAAGCCAAGGTTTGGATTGCGGATGGATCCTCTTACAGGATACAATAGTCGCCCAAAACAGGGTATACAGCAATTCACTATCTACATGGAATCCTTATGCCAGGAAGCTGCACGCCACACTGCACAAGCAGCTGAATTTGTTGCTGTGCATGCTGCATTAATGGGTGCTGGGACTAATACCCCTGTAGTTATAGCCTCAGACTCTGACTGGGCTATAAGAGCATGCTTAGATTGAATGCCCATATGGAAGGAAAGAAACATGCATAGTGTGGAAAAGAAATTAACTATGGCCATTGACCGTTGTGGAAATCTACTAAAGACTAGGCCGGTGGAAGATTACAAATAGCATAGACAGTATGCTTTATTGAAATAAAGCTTTAGAATGTTGCAAAATGTGGAAATGGCATATTAAGAAATAAAAGAGGAACTATCAGTATATGATCAAAACATATTTTTAAGTTTGCAGATATGGCTTGGTAAGGGTTTCTGTCCAAGTAAGGTCATTGCTTTATATTTCCATGTTCCTGTATGCTTATGATGCATATGATGTATTTGGTGTGTTAAGAGTTTTCTATAAAAGACTTCTATAAAATCTGTTCAGGGGCGCAGTCTTAAACTGTGTCCCCAGGTATGTACCTGTGAATAAAGGTCTTCTCCTTGACTCACCCAAACGGAGTGGAGTGTTTTCTTTGACAATAGCTTAGATGGTGAACCCATCTGTCATGCTGGAAAAATTGAGGCATTATGGGAAGTCGGACTGCAACACCAAGCTCCAATCTGGCTGCTGAAAGTACCCGCCCATAAGAAACTGGGAGTAACAGCATAACGGAACAATAAGGTAGACAAAGCAGCCAAGGATGGGGCACAAACACGTTCAAAATGGCAGATGCCAATGACTCCAATAGCTGTTTGTCGTGGAATTCAAAAGGAATCTGTACCCATTATAGATTTAACAGTTTTGCAGAAAAGTGATGCTAGCTTACAACAGTTGCTGCAACAAAGGGAGGTGAAGGGGTGGAAAATTGAACAAAACTCACATGGTTTGCTTATGGCCAAAACAGGGGGATCAAGGAGTACCAGTATGGATTGTTCTAACAGGACAACGAGATGTTTTCATACAAGCAGTGCATGAAAATGGCCATTTTGGTATAGAAAAAGCTTTAAGCCGCTTAAAAGCAGTAGGATGGTGGCCTGAGATGAAACGAGATGTGGAATCTTAGGTAAACAATTGCCTAGTCTGTGCAGTAAACAACCCAGATGTTTCTAAAAACAGCCACCAAGGGCTTGAAGGACCCTGGAGTTGACTCCAGATGGATTATATGGAGTTACCCACCAGTAAAACAGGCCATCATTACTGTTTAGTGATTATTGATCCATTTCCCACTTGAAACAACACTGCTCATACCACAGCTAAGATACTAGCAGATCACGTCTTCTCCAGATGGGGGCTCCCCCAAAGGAGATTGATAGTGATAATGGTCCTCACTTTATTGGTGAGGTTTTGAAATACACCTGTGAAGCCTTAGGCATAAACCAAAAATGGCATATACCACACCATCCTCAAAGTTCGGAAGCAGTAGAACACACTAATCAAACTTTGAAATTGGCTTTGAAAAAAATAATCAATGCTCAAGGCAGAGATTGGGATGCCAAATTGCCCTTAATACTCATGGCTCTGAGAGTAACAGAAGCAGCCCATGGATATTCCCCCTTTGAAGTTATGGAATTTATAAAAAAATGTTAATCATGCCCAAAACAAATCTTATTGCAATGTTGCTGCATTGGAATTATGTGAGGTATCAAAGAATATATTTCATATTAATGTTGTAGAATATGTTCAACCTGTGATAGTGGGAGTCAATACTGATTTGGTACAATGCATGCTAACACATTCAAACATGATAAACCTGCTTACACACATTTAGGAACAACTGAAGACTGTAAATTTGATAATCAAACGTGATAGACTAAAGTAATCGAAGTCCTAGATGCTGCAAAAGCTGCCACAAAGCACAGTTGGTGGGAAACCCTTCTGGGATGGCCCCCACTGCTACTGGGATTTTAATCTAGCATTGCATCCCATTGTGCTCGTGTGTATGTTGCAGATAGTTTCTATAATGGCTACAATGGGACTCTTTTCGTGGACTAGAAGATCTCTAAAGCAACTCAAAGGACTAAAAGACCCCCATACATGAGTGAGGCGGCGCTCTGCGATATACCCTGCTGACAAGAAGACACTAATAGTTTGGACCCTGGCTGGGGTGCCTTGAACCATAGTGTGAGGTGTATATCAAGGAGTTGTTTTGGTGGCCTATTAAGTTATGGCAGCCACCAAGGAGGGGAATGTTGGAGGCCCAGTACAATTTGAGTTGTTTGACCACTGTCTTATGGGCCTAGCATAGCTTCAGTTACTTGCTTGGTTAATCTGACCCCTGTAATATGACATCTTCCAGTTGGCAAAGATGAGTAGGACTACTGAGTAACATGGTAGATGTTTCAGTTTCTGCATACCACAGCACATCTTAAGACAAAATACAGATATTATATGCTTGCAACTGCACATAGATAACAGTGATGGGAACAAGAAGTTATCCTTGAACGTCTGGAGGTACACTGTTTCATTGCCAAGGGCCATACTTTTACTCTGCCCCTCCTATTACCAGATGTTGTTTTGACAACCCCAATTATCATGGTGAGAATGGAATGTAGTTAAGGGTGTGATATGAAAGGATTATCTGTATCCAGTTGAATTGGCCTTTGCCCGGTGGGAGTCATTTGTTTATGCCAGTGAATTTTTGTATCATAAAGGTTACTATTGTATATGCTTGTTTACTTTAAATGTATTAATTTATAATGATAAGTTACTATGTATAACACATGAAAGGAGCCTTTCCCTTTGCTGGCAGAGTGAGAGTGTTTTAACACATAAAAGGGGTCTTTCCCCTTTGTTGCTAAAGTAAGGAGTTTCTATCTTTCCCTTTGTAAAAAGTTTCTGTTTGCTATTGAAGCCCTAAAAAGATAAGAAAGGAACGTGCAGGGTCTGGGATGGGAGCCCTGGGCAGGTTCCCATCACAGCCCCCTGCATGAGAACCAGATATCCATCAGATGATCTGCACATAGTCACGCATACATGTTTGTTCCACTCTATAAAAGCTGGACCCACTTGTAGCGAATTTGGAGACCTCACCTATGAAGGACGCACCGTGTAGGACTTCCCAATTGCCGGGACAGGCTCTCCAAATCCTCGCTGCAACTGGGGCTCCCCAGCGACTGTGGATCTGGATGATGGTAACGTATTATTAGGGCAATTGGTGATGTATCTTTCTTAATCACTATAGTTAATTTTATGTAGTAATAATCAGGTGCATTACCTTACTTATTCTTTCTATTGCTTATGTATATATATCATTTCATTTTCTGTAATATTTAAAAAAAATAGTAAAGCAACCTTGTTCTTTCTACTGGTGTCTGTGTTCTTTCTGCCAACCCTGTCAATTGGCAGAACAGGGTGAAAATCCAATCTAGGTAATTAGCTCGTATGATATTTAGAGAGATAATTAGGTGAAGGCTGTTTATGGAAGCATATAAGAAGTCACCACTAGACAAGGAGGGCACTCCATCAACACCTGATTCCGTGGGAGGTGCTGCTGGTCAGACCAGCATTTGGAGACTCATATCCTGAGACACCCTGCAAAGCCACTCCTGGAGAGCTTTGCTGTCACCAACCATAGGAGCAGCCACTGCTCCTGCCACTGCTTCCTTCAACAAGAAGTGGATGGTGCTCTGATGGGCATGGTTTCCTGCCTTTGGCACCTGAAGGGTCACATGACACCAGTCCCTTATCCTCGGTGCTGGGGTCAAGGGCAGTGTTGGGCCCAGAGCCGGGATCAGACCTTTCTTCAGTGTCGCAATCACATATGATCGGGGTCTGAAGTTAGAGGTGAGTGAGAGCAACCTTCCAGACTGGAACTCTTGCACCTGGTGGAATGCCCATGGGGTCCAAAATGGTCATTGGGCCAGAATCTGCCTCTGGGAAGGCCACAGCACTCGGAAGGGATGTTCCGCCTTCAACCTCCAGAATCTGCTGGAGCAGTGTCAACTTCTACAGGATTCCACCTCAGAGTCAGAGGAGAACAGCTCACTCCCCAGAAACCACAGAGATGCAATGCCAGACAGTGCAGAGGAGCAGCACATGGGGAACACGACTGTGCCATCATGCCCGTTTACCCTTTGATGGCACTGTGGGTCTTCTTGGAGTTGGTTCTTGTTCCCAGTTCTGCCTGGAAGTGAGTGATAGACCCATGCCTTCGATAAGCTCCCTTACCGACTCAAAAAAAATCTTTGGTGTGTAAGGGAGCTGCAACTCATCTGAACACTTCCATGGGGCCAGAGTTGACAGTCCTGTGCCTGAAGGCTTGGAACTGGAATGGCCTGATGTGGGTTGCACTTTGATCAAGTCTTTTAGCCCAGATGACTTGGGCTTTGGCAACCATCCCTTGACCCTTTTTTTTGGGGGGTCTTTTACGCAGCACCAGAGAGTGGGAACGGTGCCGCACTTCACTGTGTGCCAGGGCAGTATACCAGTGCTGGAGTCTCTAGGAGTGGAGTCCTTTCTTGGCACTGCTTCCTTTACTGATGCCAGTGCGCTCTGTCCTGACGCTGACATGCACGGTCTGCTGTGCTGAGCTCTGCTTTGTGGGTCGGAGAGCCAAATCCATAAATAAAAGCTTAAGTCTCTAACTTTTCTTTTGGATCCTGGGATGGAAGCCTTTGCAGGTCTTACAATGATCCTGTTCGTGTGTCTCTCCCAACCACCTGAGGCAGGATGAGTGCGGATCATCCCTAGCCATAGGCTTCTTGCAGGACTCAAGTCTTGAAGCTGAGCATGCCCCATCCCTAGGGCAGGGAGGGGAAATGACCCCAATAAATGGGTACTAACTATACGTATCCTAAGAACTAAACAGCTAACACTAAGTATTAACTGTTTACAAGTACTTCACTCCTCTTGCTTTGCAAGCTCTCAATGTTCCAATGACTGTCATGAGTGGTACGAAACTGAAAAGGTGGAGGTGCCCTTTATATGGCATCATGGGGGTGTGATTCCAGGGGGCACTAGAGCCAATCATTCAGGTACCACTAGGGGAAAACCTTCCAGCAAACTCTGCATGTGGTGCTCACACACCCACTTGGAATCAATATTAGCAAGCGCTCAAAGAAGAACCATCAGTCGTATACATACAAAATGGGAAATGACTGCCTAGGAAATAGTATTGCAGAAAGGGATCTGGGGGTCATAGTGGATCACAAACTACATATGAGTCAGTGTGTAATACTGTTGCAAAAAAGTAAACATAATTCTGGGATATATTAGCAGTAGTGTTCTAAGCTAGACACGAGAAGTAATTCTTCCACTCTACTCTGCTCTGATTGGGTCTCAGCTGGACTGTTGAGTCCAATTCTGGGCACCAAATTTCAAGAAAGATGTGAACAAACTGGAGTTAAGTCCAGAGAAGAGCAACAAAAATGATTAAAGGTCTAGAAAACATGACCTATGTGGGAAGATTGAAAAAAAAAAAACTGGGTTAGTTTAGTCTGGAGAAGAGAAGACTGTGAGATGACATAAGAGTTTACAAGTACATAAAAGGTTGTCACAAGAGGAGGGAGAAAAAATGTTCCCTTAACCTCTGAGGATAGGAAAAGCAGCTTAAATTGCAGCAAGGGCGGTTTAGGTTTGACATTAGGGAAAACTTTCTTTCAGGGTAGTTAAGCACTAGAATAAATTGCCTAGGGAGGTTATGGAATCTCCATCATTGGCGATTTTTAAGATCATGTCAGATAAACACCTGTCAGGGATGGCCTAGATAATATTTAGTCTTGTCGTAAGTGCAGGGGACTGGACAAGAATGACTTCTCGAGGTCCCTTCCAGTCCTACAATTCTAATGTAGGAAGTTATATTTAAATGACCTCTCTCGCCCCCCCCCACCAAAGTTTTTCAAAAACCAAATAAAAATCCCATTCTGTGGCAGCACATTCACATGGATCATCAACAGAACCTGACTAGATCCAGAGCACAGACCTCTACCACTTGTGCTATTGGGTAACTAGTAGCAGCAATAGGTTACCACATTATGTGGATAAAAGACATACTTGGTCAGCGGATTTCAGATATATTTGCTGGCAGCATCAGGTTCTGGAGGTATGTTCTAGTATGCATAGATCCTCTACCCCTATCCATTTCCTCTCTATAGTCCTTGTGTTCCCTCTGCTCACATCCCTGTCTCTCACTCCTTGAGATTTGAGTCCCTCCTTTTCCTTCTGGGTGATTATCAGTAGGCAGAGCACTGAACACAGGAAAGAATCTCCCTGCTCTATCTTCTGGTGCCTTGTACCACAGTGACCCTCCCCCCAGGAGAAACAAACAGGGAAAATCTTGCTCAGCCTCTGTGGCTCTAGGGTGGAGCATATTGTCACTCTATGAGGATGGTGTTTGCACAATCCAATTGGTACATAGGATCCATGTGGGGATGGCACATGCTCTACCATACAGGCCTTTAACTTGGCAAAATTTGGACAGATTTTGACAGATGACAAAAGGTCCATTCCTCAGATTTGACAACAGGATCATCTCAATTTCAAGTCTGTTCCAAAAGATACTCAGACTTTAAATCATCATCTAGTCTGACCTATACATTGCAGGCTACAGAACCTGACCATCCACTCTTTTAATAGGCCCATAACCTCTGGCTGAGTTACTGAAGTCCTAAAATCTTGATTTAAAGACTAAATTACAGAGAATCCACCACTTACTCTAATTCAAATCAGCAGGTGGATCCATGTCCCACAATGCAGAGGAATGCAAAAAGTCCTTATGATCTCCACCAATCTGACCAGGGGGGGAATTCTTTCCAAACCCCAAATATTGCAATTAGTTAGACCTAAGCATGTGGGCAAGATCCACCAATCAGATACTTGGGAAAGAATTCTCTGTAGTAACTCAGAGCCCTGCCATTGGAGATATTTCCCAAAAGCAGTTGTGGATGAGCTATAAACCATTGCAGGCAATCTTATCATACCATCCCCTCCATAAACTTAAGCTCAGTCTTAAAACAAACTAGGTTTTTTTACCCTAGTTGTTCCCTTGGAAGGCTATTCCAGAACGTCACTCCTCTGATGGTTAGAAAGCTTTGTCTCAGGTCAAGCATAAACTTATTGATGTCCAGTTTGTATCCATTTGTTCTTCTGCCAGCACTGGACCTTAACTTAAATTTTTAACTTTTCTTCCTCCCTGGTATTTAGCCCTCTGATGTATTGAGAGCATAATCCAATGTCCCCTCAGTCTTCATTTTGTTAGGTTAAACAAGCCAAGCTCCTTAAGACTCCTCTCGTAAGATAGGTTTTCCATTCCTCTGATCATCCTAGTAGCCCTTTTCTGCACCTCTTCCAATTTGAATTACTCTCTCTTAAACATGGGAGATCAGATTTGTACTCAGTATTCCAGATGAGGTCTCATCAGTTCCTTGTTTACCAGTAATAACACTTCCCTATCTCTGCTGTAAATACCTTGCCTGATGTATCCTAAGATTACATTAGCTTTTTTCATGGCCACATCACAACTGATTGTAGCTTCCAAGTGATGTCCTCAACTTATAGCAAAAAATTCTTGTTGTTAGCCCCTAAGTGCATGATCTTGCACTATTTAATTTAATCTCATTTCTATCACTTAAATTTTCAAGGTTGTCCAAATCTTCTTCTGTATTGGCAATGCTTCCCAACTTTGTCTCATCTGCAGATTTTACTAGCATACTCCCACTTTTTGTGCCAATGTCATTCATTAAAATATTATATAAGACCAGTCCCAATACTGATCTTTGAGGAATTCCACTAGTAACCTGCCTCCACTTGATGCATGGAGCTGCAAGAGATTTTCAGTGAAACAGTTGTAACAATTCAACAATGTATTTTCCCCCAAAGTCTTTCTAAAATACTTTAACTGTTAGCTGCAACTTCCCAAAAAAAATTCAGCCTAAGGCAAACAAAATTTCAGCCCAACTGGTTATATTTTAGCAAAGTTTAAGCAACTGAAAACACGGTCTTATAATGGAAAGGGTCAGGGCAACCTCAACTTACAGGTTTCGCTACCAGTTCCCTCTATAATATTTCTGTTCTCTCTCAGAACAGAACACCAAAGAAGGTATGCAAAGAAATTAGAAGGTGAGAAATTGAAAACTAATCAAAGAAAATACTTTCAACAAAATGTATAATTAGGTTTTGGGACTTATTGCAGCAGGACATTGAAGCCTATTGCTAGCAAAATTCAGACTACTGGACATTTAAATGTATAACATATACAGAGTTCTAATAGTTAATGCTAACAAAAGAATTGGAAAGGATAGAAAGCTTCATGCATCAGGACATCTCTTACTATTAAAAGGAGACCTTCATGGCTGAAAAATTATTCCACATCTGCTAACTGTAGGATTTCTTGCACCTTCCTTTAAAGCATCTGTTGCTGGCCTCAGGCAGAAACAGGATAGATGAAACACTGGTCTGATCCAGTATGACAGTTCTTATGACAAGACAAAGGATGAAAGAAAAAGATATATCCTACAAGCAAAGTGAACAAAGTGATGATTTGAAAATGTTCCTTATTTTTTGTATTTTCAGTTTGTACTTTTATAAAATCCTTTGGTTAAGGTTTTGTTATGGGCAATTAGCTAAACAAAAGACAAAGGGAGGGAGATATAGTGAATAGAGCAAGGGAGAGAAAACAGGAGAGCTTGAGGAGCAAGTAGCATGATGCTGAGGTGAAGAGACTGAGGAAGGGGATGGAAGCAGGAGCAAATAGACTATTAGCACAAAGGAATTTCCAGAGTAAAAACTGTAGAAACGAGTTTAACTTTCCCTGATGAAGCTGCTTTTTAAATCTGCTCCTGAAGCTTGAATTTCTCTGGACCTAGTGCCTGGTATATCCCTGGAATTTTTTTTTTTCAGGGAGTGGGTAGGTAGACAGTAGGCACCCTAGCACAGTTCTAGGTCTGGGAGGGTACGATAACATCTTAATCTAACATCAACGCAGCAGGAATAAGAAATCAGGAACAACACCTTGCAAGTACACCTTGTACACACTGGCTGATATTTTCAAATGTTTTAAGTCGCTTTTAAAATACCATCTATTCATGATTGACACTCTTTTAATAGATTGTGACATCATATAGTTCTTCCCACAGTATAAATGACATAGGAGATAATTACTAATGGAAATTTAAGATGTGGTGAGCTTGTCTCAAGTTGCACAGGATAGCCTACCTAACAAATGTTTTATTTGTACATTTTTAAAATAATGCTTGGGATTTAATTAAGGAAGTTCTAAATGCCGTCCTTAAAATACTACAGAGATCATAGGATTTATTGTATACAATCTATAATAAAATGGTGGTTACTTAACTCTCGTGTGTCAGCATGACAGAAAAACATACATACACATCATGAATACAATGCACAGCTATAATCCTCCATTTTAAAAATGTTTTGCACTTCAATAGTATTCTTCTGTGGAAGGTGTTTCCAATTATGTTCGAGAAATTCAAGAGAAAAAGATTGAGACGTTTTAAAGCAAGACATTAAAATCTATTTTAAACCAAGTGGTCTATACCTCAAAACATGCAGTTTTGATTGGAGCCCTGCTTCATGGTTTTGTAAGACTATTTCATCGTACTGAAAAAAAGCTCTTTAAAAAGAAATGTAGGCAATTCTTGATTCATTTAATATCCCACATTAACTCAGTTGCTCTAATAATAGGTCAGAACTTAAAGAGTCCATCCCATACATTTTTTATTTGTAAATGGAATGCAGAAAACAAATCACTGTCTTAAAGCCTGGTTGCTTTACAACATCAAATGTTCTAAACTTACATTCACCGTGACCATTGTTGTATAGAAAATTATTCATTTCTTATATCACCAAAAGAGATGGAAAATTCTGAAGGGTAATAAACTAACAATACATAAAGGTGTATGACTGACATTCAAACAATTACCCACAAAAAAAGGAATGTTGAATGTAAATGTAAAGTACCTGAATGCAGTAATTAGACTTTCAGGGCCACTTCAGAAAAATTAATGACTCAAATTGATTTAAAAATGGCACAAAAGGGTTAATGTACAAATTACTAAATATCAGGACAAGTTGTTTTCAACGTACAAAACTAAGTGTTTACTACAATGAAATAGGAGTCCTTACAGCAGTCTGCATATCAATGCAGAACTGCAGCTGGCAACATGACAGAAAAACCATGGTTGTGTCAACTTCAATCCCAACCCTGCCAGATAGTGCACACGTGTAACCTCACACTGCGATAACAGTGTAAAGAGATGTTTGCATGAATGGCCCTTGGGACTACTGAATTGTGACATGTCTTAACATGAGCATCAGATTAAACTAATGTCCACTTTACACTGCTAGAATGGTGTAAAGGGGCCTCAGTGTAAATGAAGTTAAGATCCAATTACTTCAGGAGGACTACTCACTGTGTGTCAAATTAGGCACATGCCTTGTCTTTACAGGACCACAGCCCTTGTGCTTTCAAACTTCTGCAACACTGGGATTTGATGAAGTCTACTGCATAAAACCACCCATTATTGTTTTCTATTTATGACAAAATTAGAGCAAGGTTTTATTCACTTGAACTATTTATATTTTCAATTAGCGTCATACTGAAGTAAAAAAATTGTTTGGACAGTCCAGCAAACATATGCAGTATATTAAAAGAAAGACAGTTTTTGGTCAGCAGTTTTGGTTTTTTCCACATAGGATTGTTAGAAGTCAACCAATTTAATTTAAAGCAAAGCATTTAATTTAACTGGATCTGGGAATCAAATGTTTTGTTTACTAATGCAAGGAAAGCAGCATGTATTTTCAGTATTACTCAACACAGCTTATTTAACTATAGTGCTCACTAGATGCAAATTAGTTCATAAAGTCACATAATGGGGTTTCGAAATACATACTTTTCTGCCATTTTATTTTAGCGTATTCTAACAATTTGCAAGTAGTGCTGAATTTCAGTGATTAATAAATACACTATCCAAACTGATAACGATAGGAATTTAGTAACACTCAGCCCTTTAAACAACATTGCTGCTACTCGAAATATGTACCTTAACTTATGGATACATTTTGAAATAGGTTATTTTATCTATGGTCTTTCTAGAATTTTCTGAACATCCACGGGTTCAAGCAATCCCCTTCCAATTAACTGAATGCAGTATGTTTTATTTCTCTAATTTAAAATAGAAATCAAGAGGACTGGGAAACTTTTGCCTGTGAGAGCATATGAGAGTTGGCACAATAGTTCACAATGGTGTCTATCACGCAAACATAAGGCTGCAAGACTGTTTGAGAGGTATGTTCCTAGTATACCATAATGGCCTGTATGATAATTATATAAATACCCATTTTGATGGGGAATCAAGGGGCCCTAGGTTAGCAATGCAGGCAGGGTATATGCAACTTTAGATATGTACTAATAATAGTCACTGAATACTAATTGCTGCACATGCTCAATAGCTTTTTACACTAAAAAGCTTTGCCATTTAAAAATAAATCAAGATTTAAAGTCATATTACAGGCTAACAGCCTAACAATTTTTTAAAAAGTTTAACTGTTTGCGTTACTAGCCCTTCCTTCCAGGAAAAATATTTTAAGCTAGAAGACTTCTATTTCAGTGTCCCATATGTCTTACATCAGCATGAAATTTTAAGCCCTCCATCAGTTTGAGCCCTTTCATGTCTGGTGTCAATCGAGAACAGTGTTGTGTGATGCAGTTTAAAGTGTATGTTCCAGACGTTATACCTTTAAATTCCAACCACCCCAGTGATTCTCTATTCTGCTATAACAATCACAGTCTACCTGCACTTTTCATGGCCTGGTAGCCCTTTATCAATACAGACACCTCAGGACCAGTTAAACAAGCTGTCTCAAAATGCACACTAAGATGTTCATTATAACAATAAAGACAAATTAATATTTAATGTTCACAGAAGAGAAGTTTAACATTGTTTAAGTGACATCTTGCAGAAACATTGGCAGACTTCTTCATGAAGACACAAAAGGGATCTTGAAATATTGAAGAACCATCAAAAATAGATTTTGGCAATGTAGAAGATGTACTGTCCACAGAGTTCTGTCATAAACTTTAAAAAATACTCTTATTAAATGATCCAATCTTTTTTCTTCCTTAAGATCAGACAATACACGAAGCCAGTAGCAGTCCAGAAATAGTCTTCTACTGTTATCTTAACTATTCTCTGTGGGGTTTTCTTTTCGGCTTTTCTTCATAAGATTCTCCATATTCATTCACTCTGCTCTTATCCACAGGATATAGCCTTACAGATAAAGTAACACAAATTAGTTACATGAAGCACTGATTCCTGGTAAAAGACAGCATGCACCACTGTTTAATCTGCCAAAAATTGATTCCTTGTTCATCATTTGCTTTCTCTCCCTAATGCCAGGGAACATTAAAAAAGGTCCTAAGTAGAACCATATCAGCTCCTCTTCATATAAAAATGAAATTTCAAAAGGTCCAGCTATTTGAAGAATGGGTAGCTGGGCAATGGATGCAACTTTTACCTTTGAAGTTTAGCTGCCAGCACTTTCAAACAGCTCAACTTTGAAGAGAAACACCCCTTCAATCAGAAGAAGCTGGGCAGTTTTAAATACAACTTCCCTTAACCTTAATTGAGAGCTGTTTTGCTACTCCTAAATCAGTTTAAATAAAGCTAAAACTCTAAAAAGAACCATCATATAATATTTACTCTGCCACCACCTTCTTTGTGCAGTCTCTAGACCCTACCTGGGGGCTTTGTCTTTCACATCGGTCTTTGCTTTGTAAATCTGAAACTCTATTCACCTGTAGCTGTTGGAAAGAAGGAGCCTTGAGTCTCCTCCCCCTACAGTGAGGGGAAGAGGATCTCCCGTACTCTTATTACGCTCCCTGTATGCTACAAAAGACTATGAATAGAAGATGCCTCTCCTGCTAGTCTAAACTTCTTCTCCTCCTGGTTTCCTTTTCTGTCCTACTTCCCAGTGAATAACTCCAAAATCTGCTTCTGCTCTTAATTTTTCCATCCAACAACAAGAAACTGTCATGAATTCTTAATAGCTACTCTGCTGCCACAGAGTTCTGCATGGCAGCAGCAGTGAAAATTATGAGTCTTATTAATATCACTCTGTTGCATGTCAAAATTAAGTGGCAGAAGTGTTAGAGTGATCTGCAGACTCAGGAAGATAATGCTAATAATTCACTTTTGGAAACTTAGTTTTGCAACTTTACTGGCTAGAAACTTTTGTTTTAAGAAAGCAAACTTAGATTTTGTTAGAGTTGGGAGTGCAGGTTCCTCCCTCACCAAGATTAAATTCCTCTTGCCCAAGTTGATGAATTTTTCAAGCCCAGACTAAAAGGTAAGTAAATAAGGATGAGTAATCAGGCTGGTGATCTACTTATGTTTAATTCTCAAAAGAATGAGTAAATAACCCCTAAGAGGGCCTTTATGATTGATAAAGAGTATAGTTTACTACTATCAGATTCCAAAACACATTTCACTGTATATTAATATACTATGAGAGTGAATTCTTAAGTCAGCCCCAAACTATTTTTGTCTTTTGTACCTGATTAATTATTGCTGACAGTCTCATGGATCTGTATTTGACAAACAATAAGGAAAATGTATAAACAGAGAAGGAGGGAAGGAAAACATACCATCTTTGGTAAAGGTAGATGAGGAACACCACATCATCCCTAAAACATGCCAGCCTATGCGATGTTGGCATAGTGATGATAAAAGCAAATATATCATCAATGAAGGTGTTGAAGGCCTACAAATATAAGAAATATTTTCAGCGAAGTTAACAAGCATAGTTCAATTAGTAGCACATTACCTCTGTGGCTAGGTGGTCAGTTTCAAATATCACACCAGGACTTGGGCTACTACAAAGGAGTGAGAACATACTGCACTATTTAAGAACTAATAGGTAAACCCAGAACTTTGAATGGGAGAAGTTACAGCAAAAGTTAAAGACAAAAAATGGCTCTGCCTGCACGAATATCCTCATTTGGCAGTGAGGTGCTAACTGATGACCTGCCTGTGTTGACAATGTTACCAGCAAAACAATGACAGCTCAGGAATAGTTTTGATCTTTGAGTATTTTAATTAACAAGGTTCATCATTGGAACTACGGGAAAAGAGTTCTTGACTGTGTTTTGTGATACTGGATCACTATGGAGTAAAGAAGAGGAAAAAAAGGAAAAAGCAAGTAAATAAAACATTCACACAGATTGTGATGGAATGCACGCCTGCATTCACATCCTGCACATTATAATAATAATCTTTGTAAAATATATGCCTTGTAAAGTATCATTTGAAAACTAAACTTCCTGACCAATAATATCATGCTGAAATGTAGGTAGCAACATTATATGTAATTATGAACATAAGTTGAAATCATTACTCAAGCTTGTTTACCAGACAAGTCTGGGAAGTGGGTAAACCAATTTCTCAAAGACACATGACAAGTTGACACCCATAGCCATATGTCAGCAAACCTATCAAATGGCCATTTTTTGGCATGGAAGGAGGAGATGGCGAAGGAGGAGATGGCAAAGGACAAGGCACATCTGCACTCCCACATAACACAATTGAAAAGAACCAGCATGGAACTTCCTCCACCAGACTCCATGTCTCCTTGCTTTCAGCTGGAAAGAACTTTATTTAGGGGTCACTCAGGAAAACACATTTCACAGGGTGACCAAATTAAAGCAGTATGGGGCAAATATTCCCCATGTTCTCACTCCCTGTCAATCTCCCTCTTCCACCTAAGAAGACAAAAAAACAAAAAGCAAAAAAACAACTGTTGGACCTTGGGAGCAGATCCTGGACTGGCAGTTTGGTCAGCAATGTTACTAGAATATGTGGCTGGGGACTTCACCTTGAACCAAGTCTAGTTTGTTAGGTTTAGAAAGCCTTGTTGTTGGGGTAAACATGCAAGTAGTAAGCAAGGCTGCTGAGGTCAAAGTTGCTGGACCTGGGCTGTGGCTATACACAGACACACAGGGTATCCTGCATGCTGTCTGGCTGTTTGTGAGGAGCCCAGGCTGGAAGCCACTGCAACAAAGCATTGTGAGGCACACCGTGTCACTGGGTAGGAGTTGACAGCCCCTCAGTGGTCTGGACTGCATGCTGGAGTGTCATACAGATCTAAAAGGAAACTATCTGGGGAAACTAAAACAGGGTACATTTTATACTCAGTACATTCAGCTTGCTTCAACATTTCTGCCACCATTCACGCATTAAGTTGCAGATCTAACTAATGCAATCTCTAAGATGTAACATGGCTCTCTCAATTCAGAGGGCACTGTCCACTCCAGAATATGAGTGTTTTAGCTTGAACCATACTTGGATAGAGCCCTAGATATACAAAAGACAAAAACCAGTATGTCAGGAAAGCAAGTTCAACAGCTGCTACTGTTCTCTGATCTTTACCATCTAAATATTTTATTTTTATAATTTAAAAAAAAAAAAGGTTTATAGTGATGCTACACTCCCAATGCAGTTGAAAATGTGGGGATTCAAAATACCCCACTGGTCACTTTCACTTAGTG
This sequence comes from Mesoclemmys tuberculata, assembly GCA_007922155.1. Taxonomy (NCBI): domain Eukaryota; kingdom Metazoa; phylum Chordata; order Testudines; family Chelidae; genus Mesoclemmys; species Mesoclemmys tuberculata. Next base: position 109,165,817 of record ML675603.1, on the reverse strand, counting down.
GAGAATGAGTTACCTATTAACCCTTAAATTGTGTAACAACAATACGTAATTTTAAAAACTTTATAAAACAAATCATTTTTTGAGATTTTCATTTTGTATTTTACCTGGTCTGTCAAAAAATGTCAGTCCATCCAAATCACACTCTGCCAAATTTAAACTGGCTACCTCCTTTCATTTAGGTATTAGCTGCTCAGAAAAAGATTGCAATAATTTTTTAAAAATGTTATGACCAAAAAAGGTCTTTGGTGATTTCTTTTCATTGCTTTTGTTTAAGAGCCAAAATGTTTTTCCTGATGCATTCCAAACAAAATTCCCCTCAAGAAGACACCAAGTCTGAACATTTTTATCCCAGAAGTGAGTGTTTGAGGGAGTTGCAAGGAACTGGAAAATAACTTTTACTGTGGAAACAGGAAATCTTTGTTATAGAGGACTGACATTTATGACATCTGCAAATAGTTTTGCAGTTTTTTTATATTGGTTTTCAAAATACTTGTACTATGATCATAGACGAACTTTGTAACACATGCATGTGTCTTCAAAGCTTAAGTCATAAGTCTCTAATATTGAAAATATGCCCTGCTATGACAAGTAGCCGGAATATATAAAATTAATTCTCAATTTTTTGGAAACAAACCACAAATTTTTCACACCAAAGCAGTCATAATACATGAGAATTGGTTATGGAAAGGTGTCTAAGTACTGCTCCAGTGGGTTAAGAAACTCAAAGTACACACGCTAAAGAAACCAAGTGAGTGAAATTCTGCTGGTTTCCTTGTTTGTCTCAAAGAAGAACTGGCAAAAATACACCATTACTATGCAAGATAACAAGCCATATTGGGAGTTAAAACATCCAAAGATCTTCCGCATTTACATGCCAATATCTACCTCTATGTTCTATACATGACACCAACCAACTACCCCTTTTGACTAAAAATATGACTAGATGTTTGGGAATTACTTAAGCACTAGGAAAAGTTATCTGTAAGGCATAATGTGTACATAGCGGAATGAGATTTCATCCTTACTGAGGGAAACAAACACACACATTCAGACAACATATGCCTACCACAGCATCCCACCAATACACACACATTTCACCATGAATAGAAAGAAAATGCAAAGTGTGTATTAGAGGCTTGATATATACATTCTCAATAGGACAAGAAGGGACTCTGGAGACAGATTTGCCTTTCCCTCAAAAGGATCGTGAGATTTATTATGCTACAATAGATCTGGGCTCAGAGTCCTTCCTGTGCTTAGATTTGATTTTGTTTATTTAGGAGATCATGTTATCTATTCAGAAACAGATAATTTATTGAAAATGACAGACAACAATACAATACTGCAAGGCTAATCTTTGTTATATGGCCTAGGTTATTCTCTCCCCATTATCAGACATAATTTAGCAAAAAATCCAACTTCTCAAGAGAAGTACATGATGTTTATAATGTTTATGCTTTGTTGTTTGGATTTTGTGCACACATGCATCTGTTAACATTATTAAGATTAGCATTTTGATGTTGCATTCTAAACTCTGTGGCAGGGTCAGTAAACTTAAAATAGTGGTTTTAATAAATTAAGTAGGAAGATAAATAATCAGTGAAGAGTCTTATTCGTTATTTATTAAGTTTTCCATCTAGGTAAGTGTGGGAGGTAACCTAGAATAAGGATACGCATACACACTTGTTGGATGTTTCTGCTATAGTTATCAACATTGAAAAAACTAAGGTTTTAGAGCTAACACATTGAGATGAAATGTCTCATCTCTAAAAACTACCATTTCAGGTTTTCTGCTGGTTCACAAAAACAAAATAGCTTAATTTAAATTGTTTAATGTGAACACAGACTTTGGAACACAGGGCAAATATTGCCTAACCAACCTGAATGCTTTCTATGAAGAGGTGACTGGCTTTGTGGATGAGGGGAAAGCAGTGGACGTGATATACCTTGACTTTAGCAAAGCTTTTGATACGGTCTCTCACTACTCTTATCAGCAAGTTAAAGTAGTATGGATTGGATAAATGGACTATAAAATGCATAAAGAACTGGCTAGTGCACAGGGCTGAACGAGTAATGATCAATGGCTCCATGTCTGGCTGGCAGCCGGTCACAAGTGGAGTGCCCCAGGGGTCAGTCCTGGGACCGGTTTTGTTCAACATCGTCATTAATGATCTGGAGGATGGGGTAGATTGCACCGTCAGCAAGTCTGCAGATGACACTAAATTAGGGGAGTGGTAGATACCCTGGAAGGGAGGGATAGGATAGGATAGAGAAGGACCTAAACAAATTGGAGGATTGGGCCAAAAGAAATCAGATGAGGTTCAATGAGTGCAGAGTCCTGCACTTAGGATGGAAGAATCCCATGCACAGCTACAGACGGGGGACTGACGAGCGAGTCAGCAGTTCTGCAGAAAAGCATCTGGAGGTTACAGTGGATAAGAAGCTGGATATGAGTCAGCAGTGTGCCCTGGTTGCCAAGATGGTTAATGGCATATTGGGCTGCATTAGTAAGAGCATTGCCAGCAGATCGCAGGAAGAGATTATTCCCCTCTATTCGGCATTGGTGAGGTCGCATTTGGAGTAGTGTGTCCAGTTTTGGGCCCCCCACTACAAAAAGGATGTGGAGAAGTTGGAGAGAGTCCAGCGGAGGGGAACAAAAAGGATTAGAGGGCTGGAGCACAAGACTTATTAGGAGAGGCTGAGGGAACTAGGCCTGTTTAGTCTGCAGAAGAGAAGAATGAGGGGGGATTTGATAGCAGCCTTTAACTACCTGAAAGGGGGTTCCAGGGAGGATGGAGCTAGGCTGTTTTCAGTGGTGGCAGATGACAGAACAAGGAGCAATGGTCTGAAGTTACAGTGGGGGAGGTCTAGGTTGGACATTAGGAAAAAGTTTTTCACTAGGAGGGTGGTGAAGCACTGGAATGGGTTACCTAGGGATGTGGTGGCATCTCCATCTTTAGAGGTTTTTAAGCTGCTGCCTGAAAAACCCTCGCTGGGATGATTTAGCTGACATTAGTCCTGCTTTGAGCAGGGGGTTGGACTAGATGACCTCCTGAGATCCCTTCCAACTCTCATATTCTATGATTCTGTTGCTGCATTTTGGGAAATTCCTTGGCATTGTGAAGTACATGGGGTCTTGACGCTTTCCCAGAATTGTCTTTCAGTTTGCAACACATTTAGTAATCAATGGAGTCTTCTATTACTCTTTTAATGAATATATGCCTTGTCAGTATTTTACTCATATGAAAGACTGCAGACAGTCAAAACCAATCCTGTCATCAAAACTAGAAGGCTAAAATAATCTGCATTATGGGGAAGCCACAACGAAAAAACTGAAGACAGAGTCATAACTTTCTTAGCAAATAGAAAAAAAATTACAGACAAAAATTAAATTTGTGCTGGGTTAAATTGGTAATTTAATTTTAAAAATTCACATTTAAGCTACACATTACTGCCCTGCTTCTCAAATAAAAAACAATTGTTAGCTTGGCAGCACAAGTTTTTGAAATTACAGTTTTACTTACTTTGTATGTGAACGCCTTCCATGGTAAATGTGCAACTGATTTCATCTATAAGAAAAGAATGTGCACATAATTTGTAACAGAACTGGGAATAAGTTATAGATACTGAAACCAAAAATATCCCATTATAAACTATTTGGACGTACCTTATAATTCACAAAGAGCTGAGGCAACATAAATAGGAATCCAAAAGCATATACCCCTGAAGATACAATGTGAACATGTTTTAAGATAAATACTTCACACAGCAAGTACTCCATGCAAATTTATACACTTTCAGTTTGAGACATCAGTTTCCCCCTTTCATGTACACAAGTCACTTTAACATTAAGGGTACACCTATCCTGAAGCTGGCAGTGCACTTCCCAGCTTGGGCAGACAGACATGTACTAACTCTGTTTGAGCTAACACGCTAAAACTAGCAGGGTCGCCGGAAATAGCTGCCCAAGTACAAATCTGCTCAATCCCTCTCAGTACATATAGCTGCCACCTATGCTATCCCCACCTACACTGCTATATTTAGCACACTAGCTCAAACAGAGCTAATGTGCATCTGCCTACCCCAGCTGGGAGGCATGCTTTGATCTGTAGTGTGGACATATACTAAAGGGAGGTGCACAAATGCAAGATGCACATGTCATCATCTTCACTTTGTGGTTTACTCTAATGGACTATGTTCCATTATACCACTATTTTAGAGTCACTTCCCCCATTTTTGCTCTTCTATTCTACTGCTATCATTTTGGGACACAGTCAAATCATGATGACCCCATATTACACTATTACAAACTCTAAGATGTCTAAGTTTGAAATGTCACTTGTAATATTAAAAAATATCCAGACCAGTATTTAAAAGAACTGGAACAAACTCAAGCTATGAAATCCATATTTAGGGACCTAAATAAGTGACCTGATTTTTTTTTAAATGTTGAACACTCAACACAACCTATTAAAGTCAGCCTAATTTTTGGCTATTTTCAAAATTCTTGACCTAATATAAAAAAGGATAAATATATGTAGAGTATGAGAGGAAAATACATAGATACTTACCATTGACAAAGCTGTTAATCAACCAAGAATACCAGCTAAAAATAAGAGACGGTGTAATTATTTTTCCTTTTCTTCCTCCCAACCAAAATGCAACACTAAACTGACAACTCTCGGAGAATATCACCTTCTAAACAGTGCATTAATATGGAAGAGAATGAAGCTGAGGACTTGAAAACTGCCATCTTCAAAAACAGAAGTGACACTTTCTTCACATCTCACTAACCACTTTAAATTGATAAAATTTCAGAGTGGGTGATTTGCTGTATTTTCAAGTGTTTTATAGTGACATGCAGTGCCTTAAGTGTCCCAGCATGAGTAGGGAGCTGTATCAATTAGTCAATAAGTTTTCATGATTTTGAAAAACTCATTGATTCAAATCATTTTTAAAAGGCATGCTATGTACAATGAAAACTGAATAAAGGACCATAAACAAAGGGTGAAGGTGTGATCACAAAGGAAGGACCAGGAGACTAGGGATTGTTATTAGCTTGCAGATTATATGAAATAGCAAATATTAATGATAACAGAAAGGATATAGGCTCTTGTACTAGAGATACTGGAAACATAGGCAATAAATAAAATGAGATTCACCTGGAAAAAATGTGAGCTAACAAAAACAGATGTTCAATGGAGTACAAAAAGCTAGAAATAAGTAATGCTACAGGTGATGGAAAGCAAATCAAGAGGAGAGTTTGCAGTGTAATATAGCAGTAAAAAAGCCAACGTTAATTTTGAGCTTAATGTAAGAGAACAAAAATTGCTCTATCACACAGTGTCATTATATTGATAACATTACATTCCCCTATTGGCACTATGTTAGCAGAAATATATTTACAGTGAAGTTTTAGCTTTAGTGAGATTTGATCAATTATTCTATAGCCACAAAATGATTAATATAATTTGCAACAGCCTACAAACTAAGTTAAAAAGATAAACCATTATTAAACTATGGTTAGTTGTTCTGTGGCACTTCGTTGTTGATGCAGTTTTGCTGAATTAGGTCTTTTGTAATTTACTGTTCTAGGACACTGAATACATTGTCATTTTTCAACATTTAATAATGATTTAAATATCTTCCAGTAATTAAAGAGATCCAAAAATTGTTATCTGAAACCTGCATATTTTCTCTTTATTTTCCTAACTGAGATAGGAGCTCCAGTGTGCAAGATGCTGTATGAACACATTAAATGAAAATTACTGTAACTGAAGATTCTTTGAGATGCGTGGACGCTATTTGGATTTCAAAGATGCATGAGCACCATGTGCGGGAACTATTCATAGCAGTGTTCGTTGACCTGCATGTGCGTCATGCGTCAGTCACATGGTGTCTCTGAGGTCTTATGAGGCTGCACAGGTTGACGCTTCTCCAGATCCATCTTACCAACAGGCATAGAGCTTGTAGCAGAGGAGAAGGAGGTTGGGATTGGAATTCAAATAGGGACCACGCATCTCGCAGGACCTCCTGTTACAGTAAGCAAGCTACATTTCTCCTTGGAATGCTGGTCCCTAGGTGGATTTAAAATGTGGGTAGCATAGTGAGCAGTATTCAGTGTGGAATTGGGAGTGAGGGCTCACCAGAATTGAGAGTCTGCAAGACTGCGTGGGCCAATTACCACTGATGGGACTATGGCATAGTGAGCGATGAAAGTGTGGTTAAGGACCACGTGGCTGCTTTACAAATGTCCTGCCACAGAACATCTGCGAGAAAGGCAGACGTGGCTGCTTGAGCCCATGTGGAATGAGGCCAGGCAGTGGAAAGACTTAAGAAAGGACTAACACTCCTCGATGCAATAAAAGATCCACTGGAAGAGACATTAAGAGGAAAGATGGATACATAAAATGGATAGAGAATTGGCTAGAGTAAAGGGCACAACAAGTAGTGATCAATGGCTCCATGTCTAGCTGGCAGCCGGTCACAAGTAGAGTGCCCCAAGGGTCAGTCCTGGGGCGGCCGGTTTTGTTTCACATCTTCATTAATGATCTGGAAGAGGGGGTAGATTGTACCCTCAGCAAGTTTGCAGATGACACTAAGCTAGGGGGAGTGGTAGATACCCTGGAAGGGAGGAATAGGATACAGAAGGACCTAAACAAATTGGAGGATTGGGCCAAAAGAAATCAGATGAGGTTCAACAAGGGCAAGTGCAGAGTCCTGCACTTAGGACGGAAGAATCCCATGCACAGCTACAGACTGGGGACTGACGAGCTAGGCAGCAGTTCTGCAGAAAAGCATCTGGGCGTTACAGTGGATAAGAAGCTGGATATGAGTCAGCAATGTGCCCTGGTTGCCAAGAAGGCTAATGGCATACTGAACTGCTTTAGTAGGAGCATTGCCAGTAGATCGCGGGAAGTGATTATTCCCCTCTATTCGGCATTGGTGAGGCCACATTGGAGTACTGTGTCCAGTTTTGGGCCCCCCACTACAAAAAGGATGTGGAAAAGTTGGAGAGAGTCCAGTGGAGGGGAACAAAACTGATTAGGGGGCTGGAGCACAAGACTTATGAGGAGAGGCTGAAAGAACTAGGCCTGTTTAGTCTGCAGAAGAGAAGAATGAGGGGGGATTTGATAGCACCCTTTAACTACCTGAAAGGGGGCTCCAGGGAGGATGGAGCTAGGCTGTTTTCAATGGTGGCAGATGACAGAACAAGGAGCAACTGTCTCAAGTTGCAGTGGGGGAAGGTCTAGGTTGGACATTAGAAAAAGCTTTTCACTAGGAAGGTGGTGAAGCGTTGGAAAGGGTTACCTAGGGATGTGGTGGCATCTCCATCTTTAGAGGTTTTTAAGATGAGGCTTGACAAAACCCTCACCGGGATGATTTAGCGGACGTTAGTCCTGCTTTGAGTAGGGGGTTCGACTAGATGACCTGCTGAGGTCCCTTCCAAATCTAATATTCTATGATTCTATGAAAGGGCATGGCCCCTGCAACATTCTGTGATGGTGACAAAAGCTTGGATGATGTATGAAAGTTACATGTGTGCTAGAGATACAAAGCCAATGTGTGATGAACTTCAAGAGAGTGCAGAGCGCATTTTCTTTGTGAGGGGTGTGGTTTTGGATAGAAGGTTGGGAGGTGAATGGATTGGTTGAGATGAAACTGAGAGATTACCTTAGGTAGGAATTTGGGAAGGAGTCATAAGAACACCTTGTCCTCATGGAAGACCATGAAAGGTGAGTCTAACCTAGCAGGCAAATGTTATTGCTACCAAGAAGATTGGAGAGGTGGGTAAAGGAATAACTAACCAGAGGTTTGAAGGGTGGCTTGGTGAGTGTTGAGGACGGGGTTTAGACTCCAGAAAGATTGGGGGAAGAGAATTGATGGGAAGATATTGAGACCATGGAGGAATTGATGGGAACAGTTGAGGAGGCCATGGAGGAAATGGGTTGAGGTAGGGTGGTTAAAGATGGAGAACCCATTTACTGTTGGGATGAAGGCACTAAGCACCGCCAGATGAAGGAGTCAGCAAGACTTGACTGTCAAAGGTGGAGAAGGTAGTCCAGGATAGTGGGGACAGAAACTGGGCTGATGGGGTGACGGTGATGGGTCTTCCACACTGTGAAGTGTTTTCCCTTTGCCTGATAACATGCTCTAATGGATGAGCATATGGTATGTGAAAGGACATTGCATACTGGTGTTGAGCACATGTTGTCTACTAATGAGCCCCATCCAAATACCAGGCCATGAGAAGAAGTGGTTCTGGGTTGCTGCATGAGATATGGGAGAGAAGCAAGAATTGGTGGGTAGAGAGAGAAAGGCGATCAGTGAACGAGCAATGGCGAGGCCAAAGGGAGCGATGAGGATGAGGACAGCATAGTCTCGCCGTATTTTGTGGAGGATCTGTGGAAGGAGTGGTATGGACGGGAAGGTGTACAGGAGATCAGGTGACCAAGGGCAGAGAAGTGTGTCCCCCTGAGACCCTCATCTGAGAGCGTCCCTTGAGCAGAGAAGGGGGAGCTTGCTGTTGGCAGGAGTCCCAGAAAGATCCCACTTGTAGAAGATGGATTGGCGAGTGGGCTCGTGGAGCTCCCACTTGTGGTTTTTGTGGAAGGAGTAACTGCAAGTGTCCACAATGGTATTGTTGGTGTCCAGAAGATGGACCATGTGAAGCGTTATATCATTCCACAGATAAATGGCTTCCACGCAAAGGGTTGAGGAACAGGCTCCACCCTGTTTGTTTATATGGATGACAGCCATCATGCCAGGATCAGCGGAAGGGTAGGAACACCTGACAAACAATGTGGACTACTCGTAATTCCAGGATGTTGATGTGCATCCTAGCCTCTCTGGGGGACCAGAGTTCTTGGGCAGTGTGGCCCTCCAAATGACTGCCCCAGCCTGTAAGTGAAGCATCCATAGTGAGGGTGGTATTGGGCATGGGAGTATTGAAGGAGGTGCCAGCCATGACCCTGGACAGCTTGCAGCACCATACGAAAGAAGTGAAGATTGAGGAGGGGAGAAGTACTGTTTTGTGGAGATCTACTTGTGGGTCATATACAGTACACAGCCACAGCTGGAGACATTGTATGTGCAGGCATGCAATCGGGATGACCAAGGTGCAAGCAATCATGTGGCCCAGGAGGGAGATGAGACAGTCTCAGAGATGTGTGCGAGGCCAGTGGTGGAGTTGTGCAATGAGGCAAGTGAGGGCTTTGAAGCAGTCTGACAGCAGAAAGGCTCATACAGCAAGGGAGTTTAGCCAAGCTATGAAAATGAGCTTGTCCTCATTGACGCAGAATCCCAAGCTTGCAAAGAGTGTTTGTAGGGTGTTAATGGTGGTCAGGAGACACTTCCAGGACAACATGACAAGTAGCCAGTTGTCCAGATACAAGAACAATGAGTAGCTGAGACATCTCATATAGCGAACGGCCAGCCTCTGGAGATGCAGGCAGTTCAGTCTCCAGGCCCATTCAATACTTAACCTGTCTATTGAGCTGACTACGGGTGCTTGTAAGCTAGTGGGCAAACTCAGCAGAAATAAAAATCAATAATAAGTGGGGGGCAGGGATTGGGGGAGAATCAGAATGAGTTGGCAAAAGCAAACATAGCAAAAAGTTTCTCCAAACTGGGATTAATGCACACAACCGTGGACCCCTACCTTTCCACCAACTATTCTTGTCTCTCCAGCAGCCCTTTTCATGACTCTTCCATGAGTAAAGAATGAAGTAAAAAGTAACTTCCTGAGTACTGAAAAAGAGGTAATACTCTTGCACCCAACATATCAGACCCCATAACAAAGAAGATGGCTGTAATGTGAATATCTCTAAGAATAAGACTAAGACTACCAACAGGTTGTCAGCCAGTAATTTCCAATCACCTGACGGATCAAATAGGCCTTAGGGCAAAAGACTTCTACAACCCCATTATCTCAGATCAATGAACACTCAAAAAGGGTAATTAAAAAGATTAAAAGGGGTGATTAAACTTTAATCTCTGTGTAAAATATTTTATGCCAATTCATAGTATCCTACCTTTTATATTTCACATTCAGAAGTGAATAAGCTGCACCTCCAATACACAGGGGATAGAGTAAATACGACAAATATTTCATAGCCTAATGATAAAAAGAAGACAGCTTTTCTCAGTTAAGGGTTAGTATATCAGTTTACATTTGAGAGAGATTTTTCATGGGAGTTACTTGAACCCACAATATCTGCAGGCTCTTTATTTGCTTGCCTCAAAAAAGTGTTAGGGTTCACCTAATAACCTCCTCAGATTACCTGTGAAGAATAATCATGCAGAGGACAATAAGTAGTATCAGTTAAACTCTCTAATGTGACTTTTTGTAGATTTTTTTTTTTAAACCAAGTGTCATTAATACCAAAGGAACTCCTTCTCTTGGAGAAAGAACTGTAACGCCAAGTGCACCAATTCATCTCCTGCATACATGCTAGGGAGTAAATAAAAAAAAAACACTAGAACTTGTCCAGGCTGCAAGAAGTGTGTTTCTGAGCTAGAAGCAAGATAGTAGATCTAAACTCTATGCTACATAATTGGAAAGAAATGATCTGGACAACTATCTTCAACAGAAGACTTGAAATAGAGAAACAATATGCCAACTAGAAAAAATGTCTGGGACAAACTTTAGCCAAGGTAAATTGAGTATGAGATAATCTCACAGAACGCAGGTATCTGGCTCCTGAAAGAGAGCCTAAGAAATACTGTTACAGGAGTTTGGGTGCACTGAAAGTCAAGTCATAAATTTAACTATAATTTGATAATATAATAATAATGATCAAAGTTATAATCTGGAGGAAAATCTCACACTTCCCTAGGATGTCAAAAAGACAAAGAAATGACATCAAACTGGAGCACCTGCCAGTAAGCAAATACAAGCATTAACTGAGTTCAACCATTTAAGTCGTATCAGACAATCAACACAAAATATTTGTTACCATTTCCAATATAATGTTTTAGAAAACCCCAGTCTCACATGTCTGCAAGTTCTACACAGGAATTCGTGCAATTCACTTGTCTCAGGAGTCCACATTGTCTGAAGTCCATTGCTGAGGCACAGAACACTTTTAATAGGGAAGTTACTTACACTTACAGTAACTGGAGCATGAGATGTACTGTCCATATGCACATTTCACTTTTGGTGCATATGCGCCTCATGCATGCAAGACCAGAAACTTGTGGTCAGAATATCTGTACAGTATGCATACTCCCTGCCCAGCAGTATTTTTATTGTGTACATACACCCTGATGTTCCCTATACTCCCCCACACAAACATATAAGGACAGAATGCAACAACCACCACCAGGTCCCTCTCAACTGCAGAATCTGAGACAAAAGACTCTAAGGCAGAGGACATGGATGATAGGCTATGGAATGTACATAGAAATAACACATCTTGAAGCACTCCACTTTACTGTATAGGTAAACAACTTTCCATTCTCCTTTGGAAAATTGTCCATTGTCCTAATGATAACTCCCAAGCAGCAGACCATGACACTGTAGATAGGAATTTGGAGTCTAGGAGAAGAGACTAGAGTACACCCTTGCCTAAGACAGTACCTGACTGGGTTGACTTCTCTAAGTGACTAGTGCTTTGTAAATGTGTGGACAGAACCCCAGATGGCCAACTAACAAATGTCCAAGACAGAGACATTCAGGGAAGATAGTGAGGCTGCTTGAGCTGTAGCAGAATGAGCCTTTAACTCAGTAGGCAGATCTTTTTTTGCCATGTCACAAGAACTTATACAGTCCGAAATCCATTTTGACAGGTATTGGGAAGATATGGCCTTGCCTTTCACTCTCTCAGCTACAGCTACAAAGAGCCTTGGGGGAAGATTTAAAGGGCTTTTTTCTTTTTTTCTCAAGAGGCAGCTATGAGGAACTGATGGCAGTTAGCACACACTGCCTTACTGGAGAACTCGGCAGCTTCAGGGTGCATACATACCTTACAGATACTGCTGGTCTCAAGCGCTTGCAGTGCACGCATATTAAAAGTGGAATGTGTGTGTGGACAATCATAGATGCACAGATCAGAAGGGACCAATCATCTAGTCTGACCTCTTGCACAATGCAGGCCACAGAAAATCACCCACCCACTCCTGGAATAAACAACCTATGACTGAGTTATTAAAGTTCCCAAATCATGGTTTAAAGATTTTAAGGTACAAAGAATCCAGCAGTAAGTGAGCTGTGGCCCATGCTACAGAGACAGGCGAAAAATCCCCAGAGAGTTTGCCAATCTGTCCTGGGGAAAAATTCCTTCCCAACCCCAAACATGGCGATCACTTAAACCCTGAGCATGTGGGCAAGACTCACCAGCCAGATACCCAAGAAAGAATTCTCTGTAATAACTCAGAACTATCATCCCTTCACAGGCCACTGACCTATCTACCACCAGTAATCAAAGATCAGTCAATTGCCAAACTAAGCTGTCCCATCACAGCATCCTCTCCATAAATTTATCAAACTCAGTTTTGAAGCCAGCTAGGCTCCCTCCCCTCCCCCCGGCTCTCCTGGGAAAGCTATTACAGAACTTCACTCTGATGGTTAGAAACCAGCGTTTCTAATGGCCAGTTTGTATCCAGTATTTCTTGTCTCCACACTGACGGTGAACTTAAATACTACCTCTCCCATCCCTGGTATTTATAGAGAGCTATCATATCTCCCCTCAACCTTCTTTTGGTTAGACTAAACAAGCTAAGCTCTTTGAGTCTCCTCTCATTAGGCAGGTTTTCCATTCTACAGATCATCCTAGAAGCCCTTCTCTGTACCTGTTCCAGTTTGAATTTATTTTTCTTAAACATGGGGGACAGAACTGCACACAGTATTCCAGATGAAGAATTGTATAGCGCCTTGTATGGTGGTACTAACACCTCCCTCTCTCCACTGGAAATCCCTTGTCTGATGCATCCTAGGACCGCATTAGCTTTTTTCACAGCCACATCACATTAGTGGCTCATAGTCATGCTGTGATCAACCAATATACCCAGGTCCTTCTCTGTCATTTCCAACTGATGCGTTCCCAGCTCATAACAAAAATTCTTGTTGTTAATCCCTAAATGCATGACCTTGCACTTTCCAGTATTAAATTTCATCCTACTTCTATTACTCTAGTTTACAAGGTCATCAAATCTTCCTGTATGATATCCCAATCCTTCTCTGTATTGGCAATACCTCCCAACTTTGTGTCATCTGTAAACCTTATTAGCACCTTCCCACTTTTTTTTTGCCAAGGTCAGTAATAAAAAGGTTAAATAAGATTGGTCCCAAGACCGATCCCTGAGGAACTCCACTAGTACCCTCTCTCCAGCCTGACAGTTTAGTATGACTTGCTGTAATCTCCCCTTTAACCATTTCTTAATCCATCTTTCAATTTTCATATTAATCCAAGGAACTAATTGTAGTAAGAAATGAGCATAAGGCCTGTAAAACAGGTTAAGGCATAAGTGGAAAAAGGCCAAGTTAACGGAAACTGGCACAGGAAAGTGCTGATGTTGCAAGTATACACATTGCCAAAATATTACTAATATGCAAATTATGTAGCAGGTGCAGAAGGCATCAAGATAACAAAGAGAACTAACTCCCTAAAATGACACTTTGATGAACAGAAATGACTAAAAGGTGATAAATGGAATTTTTTTGCCCAAATCATCCAATACATGGAAAAGGGTGGTATTAGCCTATGTCAAGAGGGTCACAACTACCTACGTCAAAGGGGGCAGAATGAAATTATATGTAACAATGTATAAAAAAGAGTGTCAAAGAGAACGTCGTCTGGCCTACGTGATAATGGAAAATCCCAAATATTGGAAGCTGCCCCAGAGATACTCTGTAGGTCACTTCTCATGTGCCGTATGCAATAAACCTGGCTCGGATGCCTTTGCTGCTCAGCTAATCCATGGTTGTGTCGATTCATTCGATCGTGAGAGCTATCTCATCTATCTGCAGAGCTAAGACAGAAACTACACAGGGACACATGCACGCCGCCTACACCAACAAACACCAGTAGCCATCACCGTACGACACTAATAATTCCCCATGTGGAACCGTACAAATGCCTTTCTGAAATTTAGGTAAATTAGATCCACTGCTTTCCCTTTGTCTAAAAAAAACTTATCTTCTCAAAAAAGGAGATCAGGTTGGTCTGGCACGATCTATCTTGTGTAAAGCCATGTCGTATTTAATTCCAATTACTGTTAACCTTGATGTCCTTAATTACTTTCTCTTTCAAAATTTTTTCCAAGAGCTTGCACACTACTGAGGTTGTCACGCTGGCTGGATTTGGGGGCGGGGCAGCGGGTCATTTATTGTATTATTTAACATCAGTATGTCAAAATCATAGTAATCCATCTGAGATATGCCATGTCAGGTACTGTTAGAAAGGATATAATGTGCTGAGTAAGATGATAATGTTTATGTCCATGAGTTGTGTGTGTAATGGAAGTTATGGATATGGTTGATGTATCTTTATTTCAAATTGTGCTGTTTCTAGATAACTCCTCAGACAGGATGGCTAACAATAGCCTACTTAATGGCCCATAAAGACATTCACAGGTGCAAGGGGACGAGGGGGAGAAGTCAGGGATATATGTGATGAGTCACCAGGACTTGCTCATGTGACTCTGGACTCCATTTTGGTTCCTGTGAAATTCCACAAGCAGCATGACAAGGGCCAGAGGACATAAAAGGCAGAGGCACGGGATCCATTTTGTCTTCAATCCTGTTCAGCTTTCAGCCACCTATCTACCACTGGATCAATTCATTTACAACTGAACTGAAGCTGTGAAACCAAGGACTAATGACCCATCCAGGTACTGGAAGTATACCAGAGGGACTATACAAGCCTGCCAACTCCACAATTCTCCTAGAAACCTGAATATATGGACTTTCAAATCATTTGTATGCATCTGATTGCTTTAACCCTTTAACATTTCTCTTATTGTTTGTTGCTTTCTTTTTATAATAAACCTTTAGCTGTAGTTACTAAAGGATTGGCTGGCAGCATGGTATTTTGGGTAAGATCCAAACTTATATTGATCTGGTACTGTGGCTGACCCTTAGGGGTCAGGGGAACCTTTTTGATAAAGAGCATAGAGTTTAAATAACTGGTCTCTTTACTGGACCTAGTGGCTGATTGGGAGCCGGAGCTGAAATGCAATAAAGGGGACTGTGTGTATTTGTATAGTGCCTTATTGATAACCAGTGTGGGGAATCAGAAGCACTGTTTGTGGCTGATTGGGAAGCCTGACTTCAGTGTCATCTACCGGTGCTGGGAAAATCTGCTCTCCTTTTACATACTGCCCTGACCTTGGCATTTTCAGGTGGCTGTTCTAGGCATGGATGGGTCACAGAGGTCAAACTAACAGGCCTGTAGTTACCTGGATCACTTTTTTTCCCCTTTCCTAAAAATAGAGACTATGTAAGCAATTCTCCAGTCATACGTACAGCTCCTGAGTTTACAGATTCATTAAAAATCCTTGCTAATGGGCTTGCA
The DNA here is from genome assembly GCA_007922155.1 of Mesoclemmys tuberculata. Classification (NCBI taxonomy): domain Eukaryota; kingdom Metazoa; phylum Chordata; order Testudines; family Chelidae; genus Mesoclemmys; species Mesoclemmys tuberculata. Next base: position 109,150,302 of record ML675603.1, on the reverse strand, counting down.
ATTTCATGTGTTCCTTTAATATTCTTGGATGGAGATTATCCGGCCTCCCCAATTTAGTCCCATTAAGCTGTTCGAGTTCGTCTTCTACCTCGGATGTGGTAATTTCTATCTCCATATCCTCATTCCCATTAGTCACCCTCCCACTATCCCCAAGATCATCATTAGCTTCATTAAAACAGAGGCAAAGTATTTGTTTAGATATTCCACCAGGCCTAGATTATCTTTAACCTCCACCCATCCTAGTGCTTATCAATCCCACTTCTTTTTTGGTTTTCTTCCTATTTATATGGCTATAGAACCTTTTGCTATTTTAATTCCCTCTGCAAGGTCCAACTGTACTTGGGTTTTGGCCTATCACTTTATCTCTACATCTTCTGACCTCCAAGAGGTAGCTTTTCTTGCTGATCCCTCCCTCCTTTCACTTCTTGTAGGCTCTCTCTTAATCACCTATCTAAGATGCTTACTCATCCAGCTTGGTCTACAACTCTTGCCTATGAATTTCTTCCCGTTCCTTGGGATGCAGGTTTCAGATAGTTCCTGCAACTCTGACCTGAAGTAATTCTAAGCCTCCTCCACCTTTAAATCCATGAGTTCTTCAGTCCAGTGCACTTCCCCAACTAAGTCCCTTAAAGTTTTAAAGTAAGCCCTTTTGAAGTCAAATATCGTAGTCACAGATCTATTTTTGTTTATCCTTCCATTTAGTTTGAACTGAATTAGCTCATGGTTGCTCAAACCCAAGTTGTATGAGGTCCTCACTACTCACCAACACCAAATCTAAAATGGCACCCCTTCTTGCTGGTTCCGTAACTATTTGGTGAAGGAATCTGTCAGCTATCACACCCAGGAAAACCTAGGCCCTATTATTACTACTAGCACTTGTCCTCCAGTTTATATCTGGGAAGGTAAAGTCTCTGATAATCACAGTTCCCAGTAATATACCTACAAAAAGTCTTAAAGAGGTCTCTACCCATGTTGAAATCAGATCCCGATGGTCTGTAGCAAAGCCCAAGCACTGTCCCAGGTGAAATTCTAGTAGTTTTCTTCCCCAATGTTATTTTTACTCAGATAGACTCTGTCTTATCAATTCCATCACTTCTCATTTCTTTGCAATCTACCTCATCATTGATATACAGTGCTATCCCATCACCATTTATATCTGTCTTTCCTAAACAGCACATCGTTCAATACTTGTACACCAGTCGTGACTACTATTCCACCATGTTTCTGTTATCCCTATAATATCTAGTTTTACTTCTTCTACCAATAGCTCTAGTTCCTCCTTTTTTGTTACCTAGGCTCCTCACATTGGTATACAAACACCTCAATTTTTGCTGTTTGACTTCGCTCACAAATCACTAGAAGGAGATGTAGGTTCTGATGCTTCCAAGGGATCTTAACAGTATGATGTCATTTAAAACAGGGAGACTTGGTCTTCATAAAGATGAAGGCCCAGGAAACATTTGCAGTCAGTCATGGACTAACATGTGCACTTGCATAGAAACCAGTGTATTCTCTGTTCAAATTAATCACAACCCTGATTAGTTCAAAAAATTGGTTTTAATGTAAGAATTAAGAATTTAGTGTAAGAATTTTACCTTCACATCTTAAATAAAATTGAAGATAACATTCACATATCCAGACAAATGTATTTCCAATGGCAGGATGGCTGGGAACCCAGATCTCTTGACTCCCAGTCCTCCTATTCAAAGAGCAAGACCATGCTACTCCTACAAAAACATACTATGCAGCTTTGGTCAGAGGTGGAATCACACTTCTAGGTAACAGAGGCTAATTCTGTTTTATTGTGTTTCCTCCTCTTTCATTTCAGAGGAGGGAAAAGATGGGAGTAGTCTCCACTGGAGACAAGTGTCAGTAACTGGCACTGGTAGGTCCAAAACTGCTAGCAATCTCGTAGGTAAAAGTAGAACTGAAGGCTTTGGCACTGAAGTGAGGTTTGTAGGTCTCAACATTAATACACTTACAGTGCCTCAGCATTGGAGACCGAAGTCTTTGTCTACTTCCTAGTCAATGAGCTCTTTGGCACAGATTAAGAACCAAAGGAAGTAACTGAAGTCCAAGGCACCTGTGTAGTCTTCAGCACCATATCACTCCCAAAATATCATGAGTTACCAAGGAGTTTCTGTTTTTCCTACCATACTAGAGTCATCTCAAAAAGTTCAGAGGGAGAGTGCCCAGATCAGCTTTTGAAGCCCTGAAGAGGAACTTTGTGGACGGACAAAGGCCAGTGGGAACCATGCATGGTGCCCAAGTCAGCAGCTGAGAGCTCTTCAGATTTCATCCCTTTGGACTGCCTTAACAAAAAGGTCTGATGCATGACCTACCAGTCCTGGGGAGATAAACCAGGGCAAACTTCAACTGTCCGGAGGATGTGTTTCCTCAAACAAAAAGGCAATCAGTGTGCAGACTGGAAAAATCCCCAGGCACAGAGCATGCAACTTAAATAATTTCTTCAGGTTTGCCAAAGCAGACTTCAGTGACATGCTGAAGCAACTTAAAATTCAAAGCTACAGTGAAGTCTTAAGACCACCTACACCAATGCTATTTCAAAACTGTATACCAAGACACAGGCTTTTGTAGAAAAAGGGAAATTACATTTTTTATCACTGATAACCTTTAAATCAAGAAATACACCAGTTCAGCCACAAGTTATTGGGATAGATGCAGGAACTACTAGGTGAAAGCCTATGGCCTGTATCGTGCAAGACATCAGACTAGCAGTTATGGACCCTGCTAGCCTTAAAAATAAATGATTCCATGGACACTAAAAACAATAATTGTATTGGTTTGTCTGCTTTATAAGGAAGACTCAGTCTAATATCTGATCTGATTAGCCACACTTATCTTTTCAACAGAAGCCTGGGAGTTCTCCAATAAGCAGACTGCAGCAAGTCTCACTACACATTTGATTAAATAACCACATCAACAATATTACAGGATTGTGTCTTACCTGGGCATCATATTCCTCAGTTTTCTTTTCAGATTCATTGTATGCACCAAACTGCATTAGATTTAATAGAGAGAAGTAATCATAATTGGTTTATACACACAACAGGAGGAGGAAAAAAATACAATACTTTGCTTATTAGGAAAAAAATCAGAATTAGAATAAAATTCAAATGTAATTCCAGTGATATTAGGTCTAATTGCAATCTAAAACAAGGAAGATTACCATTAGCAATAGGATTTTTGAAGTTGAAAAAAAAAGGTGCACTATCCCAAGATGAGGAGTTTGTCCTGGAATTTCTCTGTTAAATACTACATGAACCATCACAGAACAACTCATTTTTCAATTCCATTCTTGACAGAAGGAGGCTACAATGGTTCAAGAGACAGCATCTGTTGAGCCTATGGGTATACTGCAGCTGATTAAAGTTTCACTGAGTAAAGCTAAGCTCGTAAAGAAAGACTTATTACTCATTTTCTTTATACAATATGAAACAAATCTACATACATTTCAAAAAAGCATATAGTATTCAGAGCTACAACCCTCACTTTCTTCACATGATGTGAACAGAAAACTGAGCCCTTCAGCCACTGACTGTACAACAGCCTATACAGAAACTAATTAAATGAAAACAAAACTACACTTAAAGACCTAAATATCCAGGAGGTTTGGCATAGAGGTCCTTAAAGCAGCATCACACTCTGGTCTTAATTTAATGCCCAATCATTATTTGGAACAAAAAACCAAACCAAAAAAAAAAAAACCCCTATCAATTGTAAGTTAAACACCTCCACTCCCTCCCACCTACCTTCAGTTAACATGTGAGCTCACATATATTGGAGACCCATGAATAACGTGCCCCAGAAATGCAAGGGAAGCCCAGTGTTAACATTCCCAATATTGTTGATGTAGAACATTAGCAAGAAATTTTTTTTTGATAAAATACACTTTTAAGGTCTTTATACTTCATAAAGAAAGAAGAGCAAGACCACATTGTAAAACATCCTTTGCTAGTCAAATTCAACACATTCAACATAGTTTGTGAAACCCAAATTTTTTTCTCCCAGCCAATGACATTATCCTGCAGAACATATCCACTGCTAGCTCCTTAGCAAGCAAGACTGGCTTGCTTGTGAAAGAATTGTGAAAAACTTGGATTTTTAAAATAAAACCCCACATTCAGGGATTTTTCAGGTTTCTTCCCCTCCCTTCATCCTTTTACTGACTTTGTCACCCTCAAATATTTAAGTTAATAGACCATTTGAAAGTTTTTGGATACTAGAAACATCAGTCTCTTATTTCAATCTGTGAATGAAAACTATTTTAAAAATTTAAGTGATGAGATAAAATGGCTACTTACCCTGTCCAGTAGATGTTGTTCTTTGAGATATGGGGCATACGTGTATTTCACTCAGGTGTGCATGAGCCCAATGCACCAAAGCCAGAGAACTTCACTTAGCATTTCCTGTTGGGGCAACTTTTGTTCCTCTGGCCCTTGTATCCCCTCTTATGGCTATTAGGCCAGTGCTGTCCAAACCGCCTCAGTTCTTTCACACAAAAATCTAAGACTGTAAACTCCAACGCAGAGGGAATGAAGGGCAGGGCATGGAATACACATCTGCACTCACATCTCAAAGAACAGTTACAGTACAGGTAAGTAACTGTTTTTCTTCTTTGAGGGGTTGCAGACGTGTTCCACTCAGATGACTCAAGCAGTAACCTATGGAGGTGGGGCTCGGAGTCTACTTAAAGAAAGATGCAGAACTGCCTGGCCAAAATTTGTGTCTGATTAAGATGCTGTTGTAATAGTTTAATGCCTGGCAAAAGCCTGTATGAAAGACCAGGTAGCGGCCCTGGAAACATACAATATCGAAATGTCATTGAGAAACACCAAAAAAGCCATCTGAGCCCTCTTTGAATAAGCTACCGGTTTCTGTACAGGTGCGACCTGTGCTGGAAACACCAGTGGGAATACTGTCAGTATTGTTGCTGCTGACCCCCATAGTGATGTTTCTATCATTGGGATATCAATTCCTAGTGAACGGAAAGTAGCTTGAGAGTCTTTAAACGAATGTAATGTCTCATCAGTTTTATCTAAAAACTGAATCTGAGCATCAAAAGAGAAGTCCTCTATACTTTGTTGGACCTTATGGGTTACGTCAGAATTTTTTAACCACAACATTGTTACAACAGAAGCCATAACCCTAGAGGAGGCATCTGCCACATGCAGTACTGACATTTTGGCCTCACAGCCCTCTGCAATGAAAGCTTTAAACTCTTCCAAGGAGGATTCTGGCAGCCAACATCACCTTCCAGTTCAAAGTCATACTTCAATAGTGCCTACCGATTAGTGATGCACATTTCTAAAGATGAGGTTAATTACATTTTTATTTCCATTAAATCCAACCTATCTTTCAGCATTGCCTTAAATCTCCTCTCTCACAATCTCTTATTTATGTCTGTTATAACCAGAGAGTTAGGAGCTGGATGTGAGTAGAAGCACTTGAAACCATGCATAAGGACTTAACATTTATCAGCGCACTCTGGGTTCAGGCTGGAGTCTCAGCTTTAGGGCCCTGTAAATTGGAAGGGTTCCAGAGCTTGGGCTGCAGCCAAGCCAGAATGTCTACACTGGAATTAAATAGTCCTAAAGCCCAAGCCCCAGTTAACTGGCACAGGCCAACTATTGGTGTCTAGCTGCAGTTTAGATGTACCCATTGGTACCAAAGTAATACTGTAGAGGCAGCACTAATATTCGGTACCAAAATAGACAATGGCATCAAAGTAGAGGCCGGTACTGTATTCGAGGCTCCAGCCCGTACCAGAGCTGTAGAAGCCAATGCTGTCTTTGGGCTTAACATGCAAAGGGCACAGACAATGGACCCCTTGCTGCTGACAGCGAGGACAATCTTGTCTCTGTAGCCTGATTTTTAATCAGTGATGGAAATTATATATGCAATAGTCCGTATTGTGAGGCAATGAACCCAGATGGTCCAAGGACAGCAGAAGACATCACCACTGTTGAGAACTCCTATATCCCAGGTGAGTCTGGCACACAAAGGCAGAGTAAATCTACAGACCCTTGAAAGGCCTGTGGTGTTGATATGGTCAGTGACAAGACTTATGTTGTTGGTAGTGGCCTCAACAGCTGCCTCAGAGATGGTACCAGAGTTGATAGTATGATGTCTGAATGATCTCACCTCAGTATTGGAGAGCAGGCAGAGAATCCTGTTCAAGGAATTTTGGTGCCAGGCAGCACTGCCCTGGAAGAGGACAAATCATCTCCCTGAGATATGGGGGAGCAGAGAGGAAGGAAAATGGCCTCTTCTTCTGCATGCAGAAGAGGCAAACTCTTGTGGCAGCACCATAGACCTCTGAGGGGCCAGACGATCTGATCCCAGTCACAAAGCAGGTCTCATGGCTTACTTCATCAGGTGATACGTCAGGTGTAAGTCTCTAACCACCTGCATCCTCTTTTTGAAGAATGTGCAAATAGAACAATTCACCTTAGTATGTCCCTCTCCCAGGCACAATAAACAAAAGGTTTGGAGATCACTACGGGAGATGGCTACATAAGAACAACCAACTGTCCACATAGCCCAGTATACAGTGGCCAATTCCAGGTGCCTCAGAGGGAATGAACAAAATAGACAGCCACTGAGATATCCATTCCCTGTCATCCATGACAAGCTTCTAGCAATCAGAGGCTAGGGACACTCAGAGCATGTAGTTGCATCCCTGATCATCTTGGCTAATAGCCTTTGATGGATCTTCCTCCATGAACTTATCTAGTTTCTTTTTGAACCCCATTATAGATTTGACCTTCATAACATCTCTTGGCAACAAGTTCCACAAGTTGACCGTGTGTTGTGAAGAAGTACTTCCCTTCAGTTTGTTTTAAACCTGCAGCCTATTAATTTCATCGGGTAACCTGTAAACAAGTGGCAATGTCTGGAACACAGTGAAGGCATTTCACCAGAAAAAAAACAAACTCTTTAACTAATTTAATACTAAGGGTATTAAGTCCTAACTATACCTGCTTAACTATATTAAAAAACCCAGAAAATTCTGAGTTAAGAAAAATGAGTGGTAAATACCATACAGAATGCTCCGACTCAAGCCATCATTAGTAAGAAGGAACAGAAAGGGGTTGGGTCTGTGGCACATTTGAATACCCATGGGAGAGAGAACAAAGGCTAGAGGGCACTAGCGCCACCCAGACAGGTACTGTTAAGTTAAGTTCTGTGGCTTTGCTGAGCTTGATGTGCACATACCTGAGTGCAATACATCTCTGCAACCACTCAAAGAACATCAAGGTTCTTGATATGCGTAAACCAAAATAAAGTTATAAAACTTTATAGCTTAGACAGGAAAGGGAATGAATGATTGGAGAAAAGCTCTGCTAGTGTATGGAATACATTTAATTGATACAGAAGAGAAAGGAGTGGATGAAGTTATCCACTGTTAAAATCTTTTCACTTCTGGAAGCATGTGCTATATGAAATTGGCTAATTCATTTTCATCTTCAGTGTTGACTTCACTAGATGATTGTTTCCCATTCTAACTAGATTATGAGAAGGCTGTTTTATTACTAAACACAAAATCCCTTTCTTAAAGCAGTCTTCCATGAAGCTTTCCTGACTCAATGTTTCATATCTTCATCTCTAAAAACCAACAAACAGTAAAGATTCATTAGTTGTCACACACAAAACTGAAAGCTTGAACTTGATAAGAAAATTGCAAACTTCTTTTCTGCTAACAGCAGCTTCAATGCAACAAAGTCAGCAATTCAAAAAGTAACTGAAACATTTTGCCTTTGGTATGGAGACATGGAATTCTTGATCATTCTATTTATTTTTTAAACAAATGGCAAAGCTGATAGAACTTCAAGTGTAGTCCTCCTAAAGTAGTAAATCTTAAATCTAAGCCACTTCATGGAAGTTCAAAAATCTTCTGAAATCACTGTCAGTTCATTCAACTGACCATGAAGCTAAGACGATTGAGATCCTAGCCTGTCAGTGACTCAGTGGAATCCAAAGATTATCTGTCTCTATTTGCATCTAACTACCAGAAAATAGTGAGTATGGGGCAATTCATGAAAAAATCCCTTAAGAGCTTGTGGTGCAAGATTTGTCAAACACTTTCTGAAAGTCCAACAGGGGTGAGGTGAAGATTTGTCATAGATTAGTAACTGGCTAAAAGGCAGGCAATGAAGAACCGGAAGAAAGTCAATTCTGGCAAAGCCTTATGGCAAAGGCTAACACATGTGGTACCCCACCATGGCAAAATTTGAGATAATCCAAAGTTAGGTATCAAGCCTGAAGAACTCAACATACTTAAAACTAGCTAAACAGGCAACTCCAAAGCAGATGAAATTCAGTGTCGACAAATGCAAGATAACATTATTCCTTCCAATGTATGTTAACTACTCAAACAATTTAGTGGGTTAATTAGCATAGGAAAAATAGTCAAGTGTCATTTTGGCAGGTCAATTGAATTTCTGCTTAATGTGTCAAAAAAGCAGCAATAGTCAAAAAAGTAACCTGTGATGGAAAAAGACTAAAACTGTTACTTTAATACATAAATTGGTTGTACACCCTATTCTGGAATATTCTGTTCAGTTTTTGGCACCATCTCAAAAAGAATACTAGAAAGAGGGAGATCAAAATCAGGCAATAGAAGATTTTAGGAACACAGGAACATTTCCATGCAAGAGATTGTAAACTAAGTTATCCCTGTTTTTTCAGGAGGCAAATAGGAGGTCAGATATACAAAAGAGTGCTACGAGAAAATACACTGGGCACTTCTATGCCCTCTCTCATAAAACTGATATGCAATAAATTTAGATATGATAAAAGGAAATACTTTTTCCAAACAAAAGCTAGCTTGTGGATCATAATGACAGAAGGATTCAAGAGGATTGGACATGAAGACATCCAGAGCTGCATTTGAAAGAACTACAGTATTTGAATGTTTGAAAGGGAAGTAAATCATTATTCAGGACATAATCCAGCCTGAATGGATGAAGAAGCAGCTTCCCCTATGGCTATTCTATAATTGTGTTAGAAGGTTTCTTGCACTGAATTCAGTGGTGCTATGACAATTTAAACCAAATGAGGATCTACCCCATGGTAGCGATCACTGCTGGAGGCAGGATGCAAGGCTAGATGGCCCACTAGTCTCCAGTAGCTTTGGGCTTCTGTGTTTTCATTAAAAAAAAAAAAAAAAAAGATCACTTGGCAGGAATTCTTCCTGTAATCCCTCAACCACCAGAATAAAGAGAGGGTATGTGGGTTACCGAGCTAACCACCTTTGTAGTGGGGGAGAATACACTATCTTCTATTCATTGGCTGCTTTTGAGAGAAATGGAAAAACAATTCCATTTTGTCTATTGCATGACTCCTTGATTCTTTTCCCTGACTGATCTCCAGAATGGAGCAGTCAGATTGGAAGAGCCCAGGACTAGTAGCACATCATTCCCCAATTATTTATTCTCTAGTTGGCTGACAGGGGAGGATCTGGGAATCTTACTCAAGCAGGGAAGAATCTGTCTTCAACTTTATGTTGCCCATAAACCAACTGTCCTATTCCAGGGCTAGACAATCTCACTCTCTCTCTCTCAGAAGGTAGTGGCCATTAAATGTCTAACAGCCAATGTCTATATAGCACACAAAACATGGAGAATCCTTTCAGGCTGCAAATTTTTTATGGGACAGCAACAACTTATTTTCACTGGACTGGGCTGTACATTCCCATCTCACAGAACAAGTCACAATATGAAAATAAATATGAGACATTGGAGACTTTTTTTTTTTAGCAAACAGTAAATATGCTGAAATGTACAGAACAAAGAAGGATTAGTGAGTTACAGATTGTTGTTACAAGTCATAGATCCAGTGTCTCTATTAAGACTGATTTTTAGCATTTAGCAAAATTATGAATTTAAGCTCCCATCAAACCCACTAGCCCCCCCTTTTTGTCCTATGACTACAGGGGTGTTAATGGGCCACTTCACCTTGAATGGTTGTTTAAAATATGCACTAACTACTTATGCTAAACTATCTGTTCGACCTTACGTTTAGCTGTGACACTGTATACCTTTCCCAGATCTGAGAAAGAGTGCTGTGTAGCTCAAAAGCTTGTCTCTCTCACCAACAGAAGTGGATCCAAAAAAAGACTCACCAGACTTGTCTGACTCAATGTTAATTAATGGGAGGAAATTTTTGTGATGTTTCAGATATAAAGAGTGCCACACAAAAGGTCATCGAGAAGACTGGCTGGCGTTAAAGATTGGTAATTGACTTACGTAGGTTTTAATCTGTAGGCTATCAGTTAAAATCCAAATTGAGGGAAATGGGCTGGTGGCGCTTTAGTGAACATAGGTCCACAACAGAGCCATAACTAGTACCTTGCTTGGCAACTTCAAGAGATAAAAATACCTGAATGATCTGAGGCTGATTTGCAGAGCTGGTCCTTCCAGAAAAGGGTTTAAACACAATACCACACATTAGCATAAGGAAAGCATGCGTGCAGGAATAGATTAACAGGCACTAATTGCAAGAATTCTCTGATGTGAAGCATATGTGCACCCCAGAGTGGAATACATATAGGGACCAGCACTCAAAGAACTATCTGTTTCACAGAAGATGTCTTAATCGTCTCATCTTCTTAATTCAGTATGAAATAGCATTTCTACCCTCCAGCAGTAATAATGGAAGACTGATTTGTGGTTCTGTAGCTACTTTTGCAACTTTTTATTGAATCATATTATACAAATAGATGAACACAGCAGCATTTGAACACTTCTATACACTTTATATTTTCATATTTTGTTTACTTGAAATTTATTTTAAAGCAAGCTGTTCACTAACTCTGAGGGAGCAAGGCAGATCAATAGCACCAGTCATGAAAGAGCAAAGGTACTGTACCTGGATTGTTGGCCTCATGCCTCTCCATTTAACTGTCATTTTCAGTGCTTTCTTCACTTTCCAGAGCTGTGGTTTAAGTTACAAAAATACAATGTTAATACATCTAGAACTTAATCAAGACTAAAGGTATCAAAATCTAGTTCTTAGACTCAAAAAGGAGATAACTTACATGTAACTGGATATTTCAAGATATATGGCCCCTATTTGTATTCCAAACATGCACCCATGCACATATGCACGCACATGGGTGCACATATGCACCATGTTCCGGAGCCGGAAGATTTCTGCAGCAGTGTCTGTTGACCAGTATGAGCATCATATGTAGCCATGTGGTCCAGGAGAGATTATATGAAGCTCTGTAGGGTGAAGCCCTCTCAGTCATCCTTTTTATCACTGAGTAGCACAGCACACAGCAGAGGAGATGGATGCAGGGCAGATATTGGAATGCAATAGGGACCACACATCTTGAAGAACCTCCAGTTGTAGGGAAGTAACCTCCTCTTCTTCTCCAAGTGATGGTCCATCAATGTATTCCAAATGTGGGTTAGTGATCAGCGTGGAGGTGGGTGCAAGGATGGAAGAAGCACTGCAATCTGGAGGATGGCATAGCCCATGCCCACGTCTGCCACCGCCTCCTGGGTAACAGCATAATGTGGAGGTTCTCAATCTATTTACAATTGTGGGCTGCACATGCCACTCTGTGTGTGATGTGGGCCACAGCCACACAATATATACCTTTATGGCCCCGAAGATGTCACATGAGCTACAGCTGAGTGCTGACTGGGATGCAAGTGGCTTGCAGGCCGAGAACCATTGGCATAACGGGTGGTTAAGGCATGCACAGAATGCCATGTCACCGCTCGGCAGATGTCATGCCAGGAGACATCAGCCACAGAAGCAGATGTGGCTGCCTGAAGCTGCCCTGAGTCACCATAAGCATGCCAGGGGGTGGAGTGCTGCACAAAGCACAGCATGCATGGATGCATGCATGCAAAGACCCACTTTGAGATGTGTTGGGAGGACAGGGCTTGGCCCTTAGATCTGTCCTCAATGGTCACAAAGAGATGTAGGAAGGCACAAAAGGCACTGCTTCTATCAAGGGAGAATGCCAGCACACAGTGGAGGTCCAGGGAATGTGAGATCCTGTCTGCAGGACTGGTGTGCAGCTTAGGATAGAAGATTGGAAGGTGCATCAACTGGTTGAGGTGGAACTCAGAGACTACTTTGGGAGCAATCTGGGGTGGAGGCACAAGGAAACCTGGTCTTTATGGAAGGCTGTATGCAGGGTGAGGGGGTGACCAACATGGCCGCCAGTTCGCTGATCTGCTGAGTGAATGACTTTCATGGAGAGGTGGGAAAGGGAGCATGTGGCCAGAAGTTCAAATGGGGGTGTGTGGTAAGGGCAGACAGTCAAGATTGAGGTCCCAGATAGGTGTGGACTTGCACACTGGCAGGAAGCTCTTAAGCAGGCCTTTGAAGAAGTGAGCAGTGGTGGGGTGGGTAAATACCAAGCAGCCATCCACAGGAGGAGGAAGGCGCTTAGCACCACCAGGTGAACCTGGACAGAGCTGAGGCTAAGGCCTGAGGTCTTTAATTTCAGGAAGTAGTCCAGGATGGTAGGGATAAAGATGGCGTCAAGGGGGAGTCGGTGGCGCTGAGCACAGGAGATGAAACGTTTCCATTTCACTACAGAGCAGGCTCTTGTCAAGACCCACCTACTGTGCACCAACATTGAACAAGTGTTGTCCACATGGGAGCCCTAACCAAAAAACCAGGTCATAAGGCAAAGGGGGCTAGGATGGGATGTTGGACTGCTTTGGTCCTGCGTGAGGAGGTCCTGACTTGGAAGCACTGTTGCTTGTCCTGCGACAGGTCGTCCAGGAACCCTGTGAGCCTGGCATAGTTGTAGAAGTCATACTTCTCCAGCAGAGCCTGGAAAGTCACAATATGAAATTGCAACGCTGCCAAGGAGTAGACCTTCCTGCCCAAAAGGTCCAGGCACTTGCTTGCCCACTCTGGAGGAGTGCATTTATGGGTGTGTTGGTGGGCGCATTCCATTGCAACATGTACCACAATGGAATTGGGGGGCGGGGGCAAAATAGGAAATCTGCCCCCTTCACTGGGACAAAGTACTAGCATTCTGCCCGTTTCAGCACCAGGACACAGGAAATGAGCGTGTTACAGACCCGTTCTTGCGGGTTGCAAAATAGCATCGTGGACAAGCAGTGCCACCTGGGATAGCCTTTAGGATTGCAGGATGTCCAGCAATTGATGGTGTTGATCCTGCTTCTCTTCCAAGGGGACACCCAGATCCGTGGCCATCTGCTGTAGTAGGTATACTGCTTCTGATAGTCCGAAGGCGTGAACGTGGTTGATACAAACGCTTCATCCAGAGAAGAGGACTCAGTCTTAGGGACCAACGGAACTGGCTTGTCCTTTGCCTCTTAGGGTGCCGGTGCAGGAGACCAGGCTGATGGGTATGACACTTGAGAAGCAAGTAGAGCTGCTGATATGGGTTCCACAGTGGCCATTGAGGACGTGGGGCTGGAGCCTGGGGGTACAGTGGGCCCAGGGATACTGGTACCAAATTGGCAGTGAGAGTCTGAGCGCCTCCTGGAGGCGGGGGATAAAAAGGGGTCTAGTCTGTAAGACCCAGAGTCTGACAAAGCCTCCGGGAGTGGTGGAGCCATCAGTATCAGTGGGCCGGAATGCATAGGCTAGAAGTGCCGCTCCTAGAGCAGTAGTGACATCTGCTAGAGTGGGAGGTTTGTGTGTGCTGAGCTGAAGAGAAGGAGGGTAGTGCAGCTCAAAATGCGTTGATGGGAGAAGAGGTTCAGTGGGCAATGTTCCTGTGAGAGGTCCAAGAGTGAGGTACTGTGCATGGCGGCGAACGGATCGATGGACATTGAGATGAAGGCGAGACAGGCAGTGTGCGCCTTGGGGGGAGCATTCCAGGTGGGTAGCCAGCACAGCAGTTGGTGGGGCAATTGGGTCCTTCTTACTCACCATACCATCAGAGCGAGGAAGTTTAGCTGGGGGTGCAGTGAGGTTTGTGCTTGATGTCTCACCCGACCTAGTGTAGCTCGGGGGGGGGGGGGGGGAGCACTGCGCTTTGAGGCAGCCCGTGAAGGGGACCTGCTCTGATGCCCACACGAGTACTCAACCGTGGGCTTATCCCAGACCGCTGGTGCTGCCAGATCTGGGGGTATGGGACGTGCTAGGAGGAGCTCTCACCATCGGTGAAGTGCATGGCACTGACGGTTCAGATGGTCCAGGGTTGGACTGTAAATGCAGCTGTAGCGCATCCTCCATAAGGAATCTGCAGAGGCAAAACTGGCATGGTTCTTGCATCTGCAGAAGAAAGGAGCTACAGATCTGGCAGGAAGTGGCTCAGCATTGGTGCTCATCACTCCCTGAGAATGGGAAAGGGCACAATGCATGGTTTTTAAACCCAGGGACATGGGGCATAATACCTGGGGGGGGAGAGAGAACTAACTACACTCTGAAGAACTATGTACACCTAAGTAAGGAGAAAAACTAAAGAAGTCTAGCTACAAATGAATGAAAAGGCTTCGTTAGCCAAAACCACGATTGCAGAGGTAGAAGGATTGCAACTCTGACCATGAGGGAACAGAGTGTCGCCCCGCACAGCCTCACAGAACCTCACCTGGATCATGTGGCTACATACGACATTCATGTGGTTCAATAAACACTGTTACAGAAATGTTCTGGCTTCAGTGCAATGGCGTGCATGTGCCCCCATGTTTGGAATACATATAGGGACCATCACTCAAAAACCAGTATCTTACGCCTTGATTTGTCCCATTAACTCAATGAGTCAATTGAACTGAATAATGGTATCAGAATTTAAGTGACAAGCATAATTAAACCCAGAGGTAACCATCACCTTTTTACTGTAGCTTTCAAGGTAATAACCACCACAACTAAGGATTGTAAATATATAATGGAAATAATTCCCCAGTTTGGGTTGCATGCTAAAAGATTCAAATGGGTCATAAATTACTGTTTTTAAAAGTAGTGCTCTATCCATATGAAACTTCACATAGTAATTTTTTATGCCTTCTGAATTTTCTTTGTTAAGTTTTTGTTTAGTTTTTCTTCATTCGGTTTTAAACAGGAAGTCTGAAATTCAGCTCTGGCAGTCCTACTTTTCATAACTGACTTTTTAAAAAATGAATATTTACATAAACATTAGTAGAAAATTCGATCCTGAGTACATCTAGTACAACAGGAAGTGTTCCTTTAAAAACACACTGGACTTTTAGTCATTATCCATTATATTTAACTGAAAATTTACATACAGTGCACAGTCTTCTCTACCATAACCTTCACTTTGTCGGACAGCAGCAAAAAGCAACCAGAGAATATTGGCCAATTATGCTGGATTGACAGCTGCTCTGCATTGCCATAGGACAAAAAAGAAGCCAAAGTATACACCTCTGCTTCCCCCTACCCCCTTCTGCTTTCCACATTGCTCTGTTGACACCTCAAATTCCACCCATTTATTATGGCCTCCAACATTTCTATGCCAACCTGCTCCTCAGTTGCTCCTCCTACTTTCCATGATCTGGTACAATAGGTATAGGTGGGGGCAAGACAGTTAGGATTAATGATCATTTTTGCCATTATTTTAACAAATGAAAGCATCTCTTTCAGCAAATATTGACACATGATATCTTCATAAAAATTTACCAAGAACTGCCCTGTTTCAAATATGCCATTACCTTTCATGAAAAGCAGTGGGACATAGGCTACAGACAGCCTCTTAACCAAGATGGTCAGTGCCTGCCATTGTTCCCCAATGGAAGGGAAGACAAGCTCCTTTAGGGAAGATGTTGGCCTTATTATGCTTTCATGAGACAGAGGATCACTGTGAAGAGCAGGGGAATTGAAGTGGTGGCTGTAGGCAAGAGATGGTAGCCATTTTGAAAGAAACACAGAATTCCTTCTATAAATGAGAATATTATTCTCAAACTCTGCTGAAGGAAGCCTTCAGTTATGAAAAATGGAGAACATGACAATAAAAATCTCTTTAAAAAATTTACCCAATGCACAAGATTGTCAGTTTGCACAAAAATTATCAAATTAATTTTAAATCAATATTTCAGCTGAACGCAGTCAGAACCAGGGTTAGCCAAGACAGTTTCTATTCTTTGATATCCTTTGAATTTTTATAGTTTTTTCATACTGAACAGGAGCAAAAAGTCAAACTATATTTTTTGCTGGACTGAAATTTTGAAATATGGTGCCTAGAATTCCTGGCTCCTCACATGGTAGGTTCTCTTGAGCTTCACTGCTGCTTGCCAGCCAGGCTCATCTGCCAGATAGCATGCCTTGTTTGTCAAATGTTTTAACAAAACCAACACAGACAGAAAACTGTTCAGTCAGAAAATTTCTGATTAGCTCTAGTGAGAGCAAATGACAGGTAGGACCCAATGTTAAATTTCTTAAAGGACTCATTTTTAAACCAGTTACTGGGTTTACCTGAACATTCTCAGAAAGTTAGTTCAGAATTCCAAGAGTAAATACTGTAATTTTGGAGTCTATATAATATAAGTTAAACTTTCAACATAACGTAACAAAATAAAAAGCACGTACACTGAGCTACCTAGTTAATGTTTGTTAGAATCCTAACTTGTGTGTATTTTTTTTTTGCAATCCTAAGGGACACCAAATCAAAAGAAACATTTGAAAATCTTGTACACATAATTGGAAGTAATATGCCAACATTACAGGAACTACAAAATTGGTAATATATTTTTTCTAGTTTGTTTACATTGTGTATTTCACAGCATTTTACATAGGGACAATTTTAGTGTTTCTCTTTTATGGTTAGAGTCAGTTTCTTCCTTGAAGAGAACAAGTTAAATAGAAGTTATTCAGGAAAAGTTATTTAAACTGTATTCTATCAAACTGGGATTACTTAAATTAGTTCACTTAAAAAATGTTAAGCACACACTGACTATTTTCTGACACACTAACATACATATCTATATACAAATAAGACACTATATATAAATAAAATGAACAGTTTAACGTCATCCCCATAGTACACTAGATGCAAATAATAGCAATGCCAGCAATAAGCCTACATTCAGACATAGGCAGACTTCAGAGCTTTATGAACTCACCTCTATCACTGCACCAACACCAGCTGGAATTAGCACCAATAAACTTGTTTGTTCATCCAAAAGGAAAAGAAATATTACCACAGTACTGAAGCAACGCCAAAGCACTGGATAAGAAAATATAAATGGGTGTCAGTATAATTTAGATATTAAAGGAATAAGTGACACTTGGTGAAAGACTGTTAGTTATAAGATAAAGATAGTGAGAAAGTTAATAAGCTACATGAACTGCTTCCCCAGATAAAAGCTACTTGTAAGACTATAGATGATTATAGGAAAAGTGATGTCACAACAAATTATGATTTTAAATAACAAGAATTTGCTGAGACCTAACCACCTGATGAGTGGTATTCAAATTAAGCAAAATAAAAAAGGCTTAAGGAGCAAAATTTTTTTTTCCATGCTATCTTTCTTAGCTGAGAGAGGAAATGAAGTACTTGCTTTAAGATAATGATTTCTATAATGGAACATTGGTAGAAAAACAACATAGCAGCAGTACTTTAAGGCATTACTAAATATATGTTTGTAATTTTTGTTAAGACCACCTTAGGCAATAAAATTTTCTAGCTATGAAAGTTTCAAGACTTAAAACTTCAAGACCTGTGAAAATTGCCACAAAACCCTTGAACAAAATATGGTATGTGATAAAATAAGACACTTACCATGTATGCAATTTCTTAAGTTCTGTAAAACTTCATAATTTTACACCCTCAGTTCCCACCCAGTGATTTTTAAATTAGAGAAGGGGAAAAGGGCAAAAGGAAGAGCAAAAGCTGGACACCAAATAAACATGCTAAACAAACATGAGTGTTTTTCAAAAACATTTGGGTACCAAATAATGCAATCCAATTTCTGTGCTGAACACAGCACAGAGATTTTTCCAAGATGATTCTCATGTCCTCAGATTCTAATTTCCTTTAGACAGTGTAAGTGAAAGTACTATTTAAAATGCACACCTTTAAATTCCGAATCACCCTACCCAACTATAGAGATGCTGGAAGTGAGAAGACACTTTGAAAACTGCATTACTTTAGTACCAAGAAACCAAAACTATCCAGTATCACTCAAAATCCTTCTACTTTGGCTTTACGCACTTATGTGGGTAGCAGCTAAGAAATACTCTGACATTAACCTAGAACTTAAACCCCTGAAACTCACTGGGTCGACATTTTGAATATGCAGTATCACTGAAAACTCAAGTGCAGTAAACTGTGTCAACATCAGTTTAGAAGATACTTCCAATTGTAATAAAGAACAAAAGACTTTTTCACAAAAGGAAGATGACAAAATACATTTCTCAGATAAAACAATTTTAACTTTCTCACAATCTATGATTTGTAAACTACATAAAAATAGGGAGGTTCTCCCAATTAAAAAAAACTATATAAAAATAGGGAGGTTCTCCCAATTAAACTTGCCAAGTAATGTTTTAGTTTTCTTGTAGGTCACACATTTCCCATTTAAAAAAAAGTCAATCGTAAATGTGCAGTGATGTACCCAAAGAAAGTTGAGCTCAGAAGCAGGGTAAGCATTAGCACTAGGAATCATGGTTCAAGATTAGAACCTTCCTGCCTACAATTTTCTGATAAATAACTGAACACCGATTAAATCACAGCACAATTTCCCATGATGACCATACAAAAACTGTTTTCATTTTGCCACATCTCCTAAAGTATGCCAGATATTTGTATGAATTCTAATACATAAGAATAAAAACAAGATCAACACACATCCTCTTTAGCTCTCATATACACCATACCTGCTTTTGTAGACATTCCAGTCATGCTTTTCTTTTTCTTCCAGAAGCTGATGTCATTTTTAAATGCAAGGAAATCAAAAAGAAGCTGCAAATATGAAGATATACACCATTAATTTGACTGAAACTTGCATTAATTCAGGAGTGTCAATGGAGTTGTTAAAAACATGCATTCAGAACTCTATAATGTAAGTTGATAATTTCATTACATAAAAGTGAGAAAGGAAATAGTCTAAAGGAAAAGCTAAGAGAAGTGATCGCTGTTGTTAAGACCCTAGTTCCACAAGAAGAGCCAACTAGGGAATCCAGATATTGACAGAACTACAAAGCTTCATGGGGAGTCAGGGACCCCATTCATCTTGTGAATTCTGCAGTAGTACATGTGAGGCGCTAAGAAACTTGCAGAGATCATGAGTTCTTCAGTACTGCAAGAGCTGAAGAAAGCTGGGAACCTTGCAGAGTTCCCAAGCCTCAAATTACAGACACAGGAATTGCCATACTGGATCAGACCTGAAGCCCCTCTACTCCAATACCCCCTCACTAACAGTATCCAATACGATCTACTTGACAGGAAATGTAAAAACCTTGTAATAGGATATATGGAGAATAATGTGCTCTCCCATACAGTCTCATCCTGATGTCTACTAGTTAGACTGCCTTAACTCCTCAAGCATGATATTTACTATACCTTCCAATATTTGATATTCTTGTTACCCATGTAAGCGTCCAATCCCTTTATGAATCTTGGTAATTTTTCAGCATCAACAACTTTCTGTGGTTCCTATTATAGACACAGCCTACAGTGATAGAAGTTTTTCTGTTGGTGTTACACCACCACCACACAAATGACATTAATTACATTGACAGAAGTGCTCTTTCATTGACATAGCTACAGCTACACTAGAGGTTTAATCAGCATAGCTATGTTGGTCAGTGGTATGGTTTATTCATGCTCCTGACTGACATAGCTATGCTGATACAACTTTTAAGTTTAGACCGAGCCTAATATTTTACCATGTACTAGTTAAGTCATGGATAAAAGACACTTTCCTCATGAAGACAAGGCTAAGTCTTCAAATGCACTAAATGGCTGGATTAATTAGTATTTAGAGGAATTAGAATAGGAATTATCACTTCCCAGAGTTTATATAGCACCTACTAGTGGTTGAAAAGCCATGTTGTTGCAAATGGCTTTTCATAAATAAAAAATGGCTGAGCACTTAAAAATTGTCTGATAACTAAACTCAAATCCCAATGATTGAACCTGGTGTTATTCTAAACAAAAAGCACTAAACCATGCTTATGGCTGTTTCCATTGCTTCATACTGACTCAGACATTCTCAGCTTCTGAGTGATGTTTGGGATTATTGTATGTGCTGGTTGTATTGTGCTGGGAGAATTATATGGACTTGTGCAGGTCGCAAATGAGTGTGTGCTGCAGTGAGGGGCAATGTGTATTTGTGATAATTGTGTGCTGCAGCATATGTGGGGCAGCCAGGCCAAGTAATCCACCATCTTTGCAGTTTCCTTCATACACCCAATGATAAAATGCTTCATGTATCAAAATGGAATTTAATTACTTTGATAAACTGATCAATAACCAAAGCAGCAATTTAAGTATAGAATATTTATATTAACTAGGAATTACTTAGCAGCTTGTGCAACTCCTCACACTACTCAGAAGAGTAAGAATGACCTCTTCAAAGAAGTTATCCTTTCTCAATCTTTAATAATATTCCAGTATGAAGAAACTAAGTATTTAATTTTTAAAGATTGTTAAGAATTTACACATTATATGTGGAAAATAAAAGCATTTTTTTTAAATCAGAATTTCAATTGCTGTTGAACCCTGATGAAATTTAAGAAATCTCTCAGAAAATGGAAGAAAGACTTAAAACTCTAATTTCAAATATTATCAGAGACTTTCCCGCCACAAAGAAACAAAGACAAATAGAAGTATGTTGCATGTTCATTAATTACACTACATATTCATAAGACACAGATGTCACAATAACTAACCCACGATAGCACAGAGCCAATGAAAGGATGACAGCAGCCAATTTTAAACCTAAATAACATTGAGAGAGGTGTGATTTCCTATGATTTTGTGAAAGTAGGAAGGAAAAGGAGTACAAATACTCTAGAATGATCATGCAGCAGCACTCTTTACGACCTACTCAACTTCAACAGCACTCAACACAACTCATGCTGTCCATCCTTATGAGCAAGCTATCACAGACAACTAAGCCACACAGCAGTAGCAAAAAGCAACTTTCAACCCAGTTGACTTCATCAAGACCTCAATGTAATATGAAAATAGCTAAACAACTGCCAAAAGGATTAGATTTTAAAACCTTGTGAAATTATTTTACTGAAATGTTGTTATAACTTAAGATATTAGCAGTTTCTCCTGTTAATCACCACTTACTTAAACCATGTATTCTTGATGAGGAAATGGGAAGAATATTGATAAATAGAAAAATAATGGGATTGAATTTAAGATTCTTACTAATAATTAATTGGCCTGTTTTAAGACAGTTCCTTAAATGGCTTCTGCTAAGAAAATGATTTGAATACTGTGATGGGTTCCCCTGGGGTACAGCCTGGGACTGGGGTACTGCTGTGCACCATTAACTCTCCAGCCTGGGCTGTCACTAGCAAAGCATTGTGAGATACAAGCAGCAAACCCCTCAGGAAGCTGTTTACAATCAGCACAACAGCATGTGAAACCCTACACCTAGCTAGATTGCATGAATGCTCTCAGAGTCATTCACAAATCTCACAGAGAAAGACCAGTTCACCCCAAGGTCCTGTCCTGGTCAGAAGCTGACCAGGATAAGTTTATTATCCAGTTTTCCCGTCCCTCGGTGTGGAGAGGATATACACAAGCCTTTGTTAATTGAGATAAGATTTTCCAAACACTTCAGCCAACACACTGTTTTAACTAAAATATAAAACAGTTTATTAACTAAAGAAGGCTGGATTTTAAGTAAATATAAGTGGTAGGCATAAGAGATCAGCAACAGGTACTAAAGAAAATAAAGATAAATGCACAATCTAAATCTTAAACCCCATAACAAAAGGCAGTATCTAGATTACACAGTTTTTCTCTCTCCATTAGATATTATAGTTCTAAACACACAAACTCCTTCCTGAAGCTTGGAACCAGTCTCCTGCTGAAGTCTTCATCTTTCATTATTTTCATTGCTTCCAATGTAGGTGGGGGAGGAGAAAGGACAAGGCATGCAGCCTGAACCTTATTTTATATCTTCTGACCATGTGCCTAGTGGACATTAGTCCAGACATGTCCAGATCTCTGCTGAGTCACAAATTTGCTCAGTCCCCTTGGGTGTTGTCTTATGCAACTGAGTCATAGAGTTGAACAATCTCCATTGTAAATTTTGTGCAACTGTCATTGTATTATAAATCCGTTGCATCCCACCCATTGCAGACTCTCGGCTGGACAGTAGTCCCTTGACACCTTCCTGGCAGGGAACTGTCGCCCTTGTAGGCTATTAAATTTACAGCATATTTCTCTAGCAACTATACAGCAAAATCTTATAACTTGATACACACTAATGATACACATTTGGCAGCACATTAAGTTTTAGCAGATTATGACCTTTTGTTAGATCTCTTATATGGCATGCTTAGTATGAACTATTACAATCACATGGGAATGATGAACATGGGGTTTACAGTGTGCTGCTTTAGGGTACATACAGTGTGTCACAAATACTTTCTTTAACTTCAGAGGATTTAGTTAAGACTACTTATATTGACTATTCATAAACCGTTTTCCTTGATAAACTAAATTGGACTTATCTGCCCCATCGCACTTTCATCTAAACACAAATATCAGACTTGGGCTCGGACCCAAGATCCTAGGACCCTGCAAGGGTGGAGGATTCAAGCCCGAGTCAAGTCAGGACTCAGGGTTCATGCCCTATTGTTCTGCAGGGTAGATGCAGGGTCCCACCCCTGGACACAGGTCCTGGGAATCCACAATAAGTATCCCACAATCATGTGGGCCAACTTCCTTTGTCTCCTCTATCCTATAAATCACCAATTGACTCCAGGAAAACAAAAGGAATGCCTGCTGCTGCACTGCAGCAGTTTCCATTGGTTTTTTGACTGCTAGGTTGCAAACACACCATTGGAAAGCCTTCTGCAATTTGCAATGGAGGCCAAACAGAATAAGTCCTTCACAAAGCATGCTGGTTTGTAATCACTGAAGCACAGCCAGATTTTGGTTAATTTCTGGAGCAAGGTCAGCAAAACAGTAGATTTTAATAAGAGTACTGGGAATGACCGTGATAACAGCAAATAGCAAAGAAGCTGGAAGCACTGGAAATTCAATGGACTGGTGAGCAGTGTAGGAATTGGATTAAGAAGCAAAACATCAAGTACTGCAAAACTAGAGACCCGAACCCCATCTTGGGTGACTTGCCAACATGATACCTGGTTTTATGAGGAGTTTCACTGGGCCAAACTGCACTGAGAATGGAGCCAGTGGTAGCGCACTACGACCTGGTAGCGCACTACGACCAGGTCAATTGGGATGGAAATCTGCTGGCCCCAGAATCCAGCATGGGGATTGATGGAAGTCAGCAGCAGATGCTGAATGAGGCTAGCCTGGTTGCTGACACTGAACACAGAAAAGTTTTGATGAAGGAACAACTGCAGCATAAACTGGGGCCATACTCGGAAAAGCTTTTTGATGCTCCTTCCACCCCCCCCCCTGAGAAATATAGTCTGCTACAGATCAGCAGCAGAAATGGATGGGACAGAAGCTATCCCAAAACCTGATAAGTTTCTGGTTCCATTTTAACATATATTAATATACAAAAGGGAAGGATTTCTTCTCTATGAACCAATGCAAAAGGTATTACAAGTCCTGGTTAGTAGCATGTATCCACTAATGGAGACTGTATGCCAGCACCTCGATGTCCCTCCATCCCTTCCCTGACCCACCATGGGGCAATCAGGAAATACAAACTGTAAATAAAGCCTTGAAAGTGAATTTTTACTGGAAAGGTGCACATTTTTGCTATGGCATTCCTATTTCTTAAAAATTATAACTTTACATTGCCATCTCTCTAACCATTTAGTATAATGAGACGCCTGGAAATAGAACTGGGGGGAGAAGAGGTAGAAATATTTTCCATTTACAAATCTAGTCCATTTCAATTAAATGTAGTCCATAGGTGACAAAATCATTTGTCCAAAATATGATTGGGGTTTGAAATTGCGTCCAGAAATATTCCTGGGGGAGGGAGTAAAGAGGATGGCAATGGAGTTGTGTGTGTTTGCATGCAGGTACAACAAGGTAAGCCATGTGGAATGTAACAGCATCCTATTGATTCTCTCATGAATTCTGAACCAATCCTGGATGTTGATAGCTGTAAACTTTTCCTTGTAGCAGGAACTCCAGCAGTTGGAATTTTTTTACCTCAGCATTATGTCTGCATTTCTGTCACTACAATTAACCTGGCTCTGTCCAGGAAGCTTTTGTGCTCTGAGGCATCCCTTTCACAATATACTGAAGTTCAATGAGGAAAAGTATCATTTTATGTCCTTGAAATTCCACAAGGATTTTTTCTTTGCTCCTGTACTAAGTTATTTGAGATAAAAAGTCTGTGTCTTGTCCTCAACCTCTACAGACTGCAGTATCTCCCAGCTTGCCAACAGTGCAGAAGATGTCTGGGTCAATGTACTTTCATGGCCTGTTCCAAGATGAAGACTTTCTGTGAAGAAAGTATGGTTGAAGTTCTGGAGAGGGCCAACAAGCAGCTCTAGTACCAAAGAGAGTACAGTGTATTAGGACTGACCAGAGGAAAGGCATGGCAAAAGGAAAGACTCAGCATGGCTGCACAGCTTGAGCACAGAAGCAGGCACTTGCTTTGCTGTTTCTGGAACAGGAACAAATGCCAAGGGAAGATGACAAAACTCAGCAGAAACAACTGTTTGAGCAGCTGCTATCACTAATAACTAATATCACTAATAACTATCACTAACTGCAAGAGTACTGGCACCTGCACCATTGCCTGAGTCCCCTCCACAGTACCCTGTGATGCTGTCTAGCAACATCTTGGACAATTCCATGGCTAGGTGGCATATGCAATCGGATCCTCTGAGCAGCTGGGAAGAGGAACTGTGCCCCATGCTGTCCTCCATATTGACCATCCTCCCCCATGGACATCTCCACCCCAATCTATTGGTGCCAAGTGTGCAGCAAACATGGAAGGAAGGCAAAGGAGAACAGGGAGCCAGGGGACATGAAACATTATGGGGTTTCTGTCTTATACATGGTTTTGCTGTTTACCTTTGTTCATGCCCTTTATTTTGTCTTGCTTTTTAAGGTTTTGGTGTGGTAATGGCAGCTAGCCTACATGGTAATGGGTTAATGATGTACTTTTTTAAAGAAATGTTCATAAATAAAGTTATTTTATTTTATTTTATCAAGGAAGTTTATTGCTGTTACTTTTCATCACATCACGCCAAGATGATGTGATAATAAATGGAAACACATGATCAGGGACAACTGTGAACTGATATGCA
This sequence comes from Mesoclemmys tuberculata, assembly GCA_007922155.1. Lineage (NCBI taxonomy): Eukaryota > Metazoa > Chordata > Testudines > Chelidae > Mesoclemmys > Mesoclemmys tuberculata. The sequence continues at coordinate 109,124,943 of ML675603.1, read as the reverse complement.
AACAAACACTATTCCTCAATATTCAGTTAGCTACATCAACCCATACATCAATCACTACTATGAATCAACCCCTGCTCTCCCATTTGATAAGGGGTCAGGTCATTCATAAGTACATTGCTTCATAAGGGTGGGGAAATTGATTGCCTTGCAATCAACCCTCCCTCCCAAGCACATTCATAAAGGCACTACTTCTCCTCTATTGGCCCATGCAAGTCAATAATATGAGGAGAGTCCTGCACAGACATAAAATCTGGATCCACATCCATCCACGATCTGCAAAAATGGTCCACAGATATGCAGGGTTCTAAACATGGGAGTATAAAGGGTCTGATTTCTTTGCCCTGGTGCATCCAGCTCCAGCTGTGGTAGGTGCATTTTCTGGATGAGAGTACCGATTCAGCATTCCATCACTGCCATGCTTCCATTCAGAGTAAAGGGCTCACCTCTGGCTTCACAAAGACTGTGAGGAGCACAGCAAGATACAGTAATGTGGAGATCATTGATGACCCTGCCATCCAATTGGGTCTAAAGACGTCTTTAGCAGGATTTCAATCTGCCAAAAGCACATTCAACAACCATTCTACACTTGCTGAGAATGCAACTATACTTTCATTGTCAGGGCCTCTGATATTGGTATGGTTTTATAAACCAAAGCAAAAGGGGTTACACAGGGTCCCTGAGAATAATTGTGGAGATAGGAACTGTTTATGACAATGTCATTTGATGAAAATAATGTCCCAGCTTGTTGTTAATTTTCAATCAGTGAAAAACCTTCGCATTATGAACTTTTCCAGTGTAATCTACATTAGTATTCATAAATAGACCTCTGCGGTCCATGAGTGCCTGCATAACAATGGAGTAGTACCCTCTCCAGTTTATCTATGCATGTGCTTCTTGAAGAGGGTAAACTATAGCCAGATGAGTCCCATCAATGGCCCTGGCACAGTTTGGAAATCCCATTCTTTCAAAGCCAACAATTACTTCAGGTATATCTTATATGCCTGTCCACGTCAGGTAAAACAATACACCTGACTGCCTCAGAAGCCTCCACCCTCACTGTACACACAGTCTACTTTCCAACCCCAAACTGGCTGACAACAGACCTGCAGCAGTCTGAGATAGCCACCTTCCAGCTGTTTATAGCAACTCACATCCTGACTTGCATGATCTGAATCTGGCCTGCATGATACAGTGTGGACACCAGAGCCCTGAGTTCAAGACCAGATCAGAAGATTACTTAAGAGCTGATAATCAATCTAGATACTTAAACCTGTATTCTCTAACCCAGTGGTCCCCAACCTTTTTTGCACCAGGGACCGGCTTAAGGCAAAACTATTTTTGCAGGGACCGGCATGGCGGGGCGGGGGGTGGGGCAGGCACCCCAGCAGGCAGCACTTCACACCACTCTCCGCCGTGAAATTGACTCACCCTTGTCAATTTCAGCGGCGGAGCTGGAGGGTGGGGCCCACAGCACTGAAATTTACCATTTTAAGAGCCGGTTCGCTCTTAAAGTCGTAAACCACTGTGAAACAGACTGCCTAGCGGCTAAATGAAGAGCCGCATAGCCGCGGCGCCGCGGACAGGCAAAGAACCACCAATGGCCCGGTACCGGTCCGCGGACCGGTGGTTGGTGACCCCTGCTCTAACCTAAAGTTGGATAACTTGCATCCCATTAACTCTGGACTTACATTGCAGTGTAGACATACCCTTAGGGGACACTTTCTTCAGCAACTGCTGACTAGCAAAGGAGAGGAATAGCAGCAGTGTGACAGTCTGAAGTGCCATGCAGCTAGATGTGTGTAAAGGCCTCTGGAAAGGAAAGGGGGATGTAGGTGCAGCAGTGCCCCATTAGCAGGTTAGAGTGGACAAATTAGCCACCAGAAACTTGAGAAGGCAAAGTGGGGATTCTTCCAGAGTGCCTGCTGCTGGAGACCTGTTTGTTGTCTCAGACCCCGCCACAAGACTGGAAGCAGAACAATAGTCCAAGCTGACTTGTCAGTCAGTCCCAGGAGGATAGGTAATATGAAAGGAACACGCCTGCACATTTCTGCTGCTGAAGCAATACACTGGACAACAAAATTATTTCAAAGGTGTTGTTTCTTCAGAAATTTTTTTTGATTATGCTAGACTGCTTGAAACTGAACACAAATATACATTCAGACTACTTGTATCACGGAGGAATTTGGAGAAACAAGAAATTGACTTTTATGGAATGTAATGTGTTTAATTGCATAACGGTGCTGACGCTTTGCAATAGTTCAACTAAGCTTAAAATGTTTTGTGGATGATTTTCATTTGTACTCAGTGTCTGAGGCTTCTTGTTTAAGTGTCCAAAAATAATCAGCCAGCATTGATGGATTCCAGTTGCCCTGATACCATTTTTCCATGATTGTTATGTCCTGGTGAAACCTTTCACCATGCTCGTCACTGACTGCACCAAGATTTGCAGAGAAGAAGTCTAAATGCGAATGCAGAAAATGAATCCTAAGTGACATGCTGCACTTCATGGTTTTGTATGCTTGAAGAATGTTGTCAACCAGCTGCACGTAGTTTGGTCCTCTTTAGTTGCCAAAAAAATTTTCAACATCCTTCTTCAATGTCTTCCATGTGATTTTCTCCGGTCCTACTAGAAGATCTTCGAACTGCCTGTCACTGATGGCCTGTTTGATTCGTAGACCAACAAAAATGCCTTCCTTAATTTTGGCATCAGTTATTCTGGGAAACATCTGTCTCAAATATCAAAATCCTTCACCTTCCTTGTTCATCGCTTTCACAACATTTTTCATCAGTCCGAGTTTTATGTGAAGAGGAAGCAAAAATATCTTTGTCACGTCTACAAGTGGTTTATGTGCCACAATTTTCTGCCCTGGAACCAACTGCTTACAGAGTGGCCAGTTCACCTCCTCCCCATTCTGTGCCTCCCAGTACAGTAGTCTGGGAGCTGACCTTGGCTGTGAAGACAGAGGCAAAAAGGCATTGAGTATCTCAGCTTTCTCCACATCCTCTGTCACTAGGTTGCCTCCCCCATTCTGGAAGGGGCTCACACTTTCCCTAATCTTCCTCTTGTTCCTAATATACCTGTAGAAACCCTTCTTGTTCCCCTTCACATCCCTTGCTAGCTGCAACTCCAATTGTGCTTTGGCCTTCCTGATTGCATTCCTGCATGTTCGAGCAGTATTTTTATAATCCTCCCTAGTCATCTGACCAAGCTTCCACTTTTTGTAAACTTCTCTTTTGTGTTTAAGCTCACCAATGACTTCTTTGTTAAGCCAAGCTGGTCGCCTGCCACACTTGCTATTCTTTCTGCACATCGGGATGGTTTGCTCCTGTGTCCTCAATAAGGTTTCTTTAAAATACAGCCAGCCCTTTTGGATTCTTTCCCCCCTCATATTAGCCTCTTAGGGGATCCTGCCCATCAGCTCGCTGAGGGAGTCAAAGTTTGCTTTTCTGAAGTCCATGGTCCGTATCCTGCGGTTCTCCTGTCTTCCTTTTGTCAGGATCCTGAACTCCACCATCTCATGGTCACTGCTGCCTAGGTTGTCACCCACATCTACTTCCCCTACCAAATCTTCCCTGTTTGTGAGCAGCAAGTCAAGAACAACACAGCCCCTAGTTGGTTGCTCCAGCACTTGCACCAGGAAGTTATCTGTGACACAGTCCATAAACTTCCTGGATTGTTTGTGCTCTGCTGTATTGCTCTTCCAGGAGATGTCAGAGTGATTGAAGTCCCCCATGAGAATGAGGTCCTGTGAACTGGAAACTTTACGTAGTTGACTGAAGAAAGCCTCATGTACCTCATCCTGCTGGTCTGGTGGTCTATGACAGACACCCACCACAACATCACCCTTATTGTTCTTGCTTCTAAGCTTAACCCAAAGACTCTCAACTGGTGTATCTCCAGTTTCACACTGGAGCTCAGAGCAATCATAGTGCTCTCTTACATACAGTGCAACTCCTCCACCCTTTCGCGCCTGCCTGCCCTTCCTGAATAGCTTATATCCATTCATGACAGTGTTTCAATCCTGTGAGTTATTCCACCAAGTCTCAGTTATTCCAATCATGTCATAGTTCCTTGACTGTGCCAGGACTTCGAATTCCTCCTGCTTGTTTCCCAGGCTTCTTGCGTTTGTGTATAGACACTTGAGATAACTAGCCGATTGCCCTACTTTCTCAGTATGAATCAGGAGGCCTCTGCTGTTGCACCCTCCGCCTTCTGCTTCCCTGTGGTGTCCCAATTCCCCACTTACCTTAGGTGCAGTGTCACTGCATGCCCAGACATGCTTGGACACAAGATAGAAAACTTTACAGCTTACATTGTGGGCAACATTTTAATAGATTTAAATTATTAATTGAAATAACTATAGGTAATTTAAAAAAACGGTACATGATAGAGAAATTTCATAGTGATTTTCATAATCAGCAGCACAAAATCCATAAACACCCAAAAGTATTCAGGAAGCAAAATTGTTTTTGTCCAGTGATATAGGCACATGAATAATAAGGGCATTTTCTTCAATGTTTTGCTCCATTAAGAGTCAAAGGCATCTGCTTGGGGATAAGCATCTTGCTAGAAGCAACGAAGTGCAGGTACTTAATGGGTAGGTGATATGAAAGGATTATATGTATCTAGTTGAATCGGCCTCTGCGTGGTGGGAGTCATATTTGTTTATGTCAATGACTCTTTGTATCACAAATATTACTATTGTATATGCTTGCTCACTCCAAATCTATCAATTTGTAATAATAAGGTTACTATGTTTAACACATGAAAGGAGCCTCTCCCTCTGCTGACAGAGTGAGAGTATTTTAACCTATGAGAGGGGTCTTTCCCCTTTGTTGTTAAAGTAAGAAGTCTCTGTTGCTTTTGATAAGGAGTTTCTATCTTTTCCTTTGTTGTTAAAGTAAGAAGTCTCTGTTGCTTTTGATAAGGAGCTTCTATCTTTTCCTTTGATGCTTTCGTAAGGAGTTTCTGCCTGCTATTGAAGCCCTAAGGAGATCAGAGGGGAACATGCGGGGTCTGAGATGGGAGCCCTGGCCAGGTTCCCGTCACAGCCCCCTGCATGAGAACCAGATATCCATCAGGTGATCTGCACACAGTCACGTATACTTGTTTGTTCCACTCTATAAAAGCTGGACCCACTTGCAGCGACTTTGGAGACCTCACCTATGGGTGGACGCACCGCGTAGGGCTTCCCAATTGCCGGGACAGGCTCTCCAAATCCTCGCTGCAACCGGGGCTCCCCAGCGACTGTGGATCTGGATGATGGTATTGTATTAATAGGGCAATTGGTGATGTATCTTTCTTAATCACTATAGTTGAGTTTATGTAGTAATGATCAGGTGCATTACCTTACTTATTCTTTCTATTGCTTATGTATATATTTCATTTCCTGTAATATTTAGAAAGAGATAGTAAAGCAACCTTGTTCTTTCTACTGGTGTCTGTGTTCTTTCTGCCAACCCTGTCAATTAGCAGAACAGTAGGGTAATGATCTCAGATAGTAGAAAGAACCCCCTTGATCCAGACTGTTAAATGAGTAGGCAGAAAAAGAATTTTACTATTGGAGAACGAGTTCAGACATTCACATGAGAAATGGAACAGTGTTTGAGAGGAAGAAACAACCGCCACCTGCTCAAGGCCTGAAGACAATTTTATGAATTTGTAATATTTGTTCCAGAGCTGAGCCACCAAAACTGTACATACTGTAAGTCAACAGACTAATAAGAATTCTGAGTGTGCCCACACATTCCTCTAACAAGGATGTAAACCACACCTGGATAATAAATTTCCCACTGCTTGAAGGCCAAGACAATATTAACACAAAACAATCCAGATTCTCTGGTTCATTCCTTTCCTTTTTTCATCATTAGACAAAAAATGGCCACAACTCCCCAGCTGAGGAATCTCCTGGTGTAGGTGAAATGAGCTGGTATAATCAGACCCTGAACACCCTTTTAACAATGGCATAGGATGTGTCAATGGCACAAAGAATGTCGTCCAAAGCACCATGTGCTCTGGTAATTTCCACCTGGCAGACAGGGCCCTTGCCTTGCACCATCTGGCAAATTCAGAACAGACCCATGGCTATTCAGACTCAGCTCAGGCCATGGCCTTTGCAGAATAAGGGAGAGATTCAGAACCATAACCTGTTTCATGACTGTTACGTTCTCTCCTCTCTGCTATGCCTAGTAGAATCTTAGAGCAAAAAATCTGAGCCAACATTCATGTGCAATGATTTTCAGGTTTTGGTTTAACTCAAGTTAAATAAAAAAAACTGACATTACATTATTTTACCTAAGAGTAAAATATTTTTACGTATCAATTAAAAACATTAGGTTTTATATAAGAGTAGATAATTTACAAACTAGTAATTTCTTCAAGTAAGTAAAATTTTTATTTCTAACAATCAGAAGCATTTTCAATCTTTCACTGATTTCTATTAACAGTCTACATCAATTTTTAAATCAATATGTATATTTAACAGCAGATCAAGCTGATGTTTTGTTTGAGGACAGGTAATCAATGGACAGTTGAACTCTTATTTGCAAGCTGGCTAGCAGCCAGCACTGAAAATTGAAGCCACTAACCTTTCCATTATTCACTGGTAACGTATGATCCACAAATAGTCCAGGTAAAAGGATAGCCTGACACAAGGAAATTTAGTAATTCTCTTTCTGGGAAGGAATTTAATCCCTCATTTTGAAATTGGGTTTGGGGGTGGAAATCATTTTTTCTAGCTTAAACTTAAAAATATATTGCATCCATGTTCCCTTGCAGAATATAATGTTCTGCTATTTAATTTTCTATTTGTATTTCTGAAGGAAAAATCTGTATAGCATGGTGTATTTATTGACATTAACATTTCCAAAAATAATTATTGGTATTTAGAGAAATGTGAGCATCAATGCTCAAAGTACATTTATTTTTATGACGTGTTTACGGATACTTAAGTGCATACTGCTTAAAAACAAGTGATCCACTTACATGGAATGCTGCTACAAAGAATGTCAAAGCCAGAAAGTACAGGTTAGTATCCACAAAAATTCCTTTTACTTCATCTGCATCCTTTTCTGAAAAGCCTGGAAGAAAGAGTAAGTAAATTTACAAGGAGTACCAAATAATTAGCGCTACAGCTATTACTATAGTAAATTCAAGTATAAAGAAAGCCCGTCTTAAGTGGCAGAAGTTTTGGCAAGTTACCATAATGACTATCAGATGCTAGCTTTGCTTGCAAAAATCATTTTTATACGTTTTACCTAAAAATATTTTGTACTGATAATTTATGAATTACTGATCTTGCCCACTGACTAAATTTGGTTCTTCGAGTGTTGGTCTACTCTTTAAAGGTCAGCTCCAAAATGAGCAAGAAAAGAGGAATCAGAGCAATTAATATTTATACACCAACCCACCATCACAGAAGCTGGAAAAGCTATGGAACATGATTAATGAGCAGATGTTCCACAGGGAATGATCTAAATGGGTGTAACAGAAGTAGCAAACACTTTTTTTTGCCTTATAGACATACCATTCAAGGGCTAGATGACTTGGGGACAGTGAGCAAACGTTGCTGGACCAAGCACCCATCCCTCCCCTCCCACCGTCTATCCTTTCAGTTTAGATAGTACACTGCAGTGGTGGATATAGGGAAGGAAAGCTCTGCAAGCTCTGTAAATTGCTTTGAGCTCAGGGATGTTTATATGGATATTCACCTCATGTTCCAAACAGAGAGCCTAGGATTGAGAACCTTCCAAATGCATGCTCCAACTTACTCAAGCAGCATCGGTAACAAATGTCACAGTTGGAAATGGGCAGGCAAAGAGGACGCCTGCACACACATTGACATTGTCTATCCACCACTCTAAGGAGAGTATCTCTGCAGGAGCGAGCCAAACTAACTTGTCTACGTGGTATTTACTCAGTCAATAGACTGATTTCAGCCATATCTAGAGGGTGCAGATATAGTCTGGCATATGTATGGCATACGTCCATACAAGAAGCCATATTGCCCGGTAACCACAGGGAAGTCTGAGCCAAGGTGGATGGGTGAGATAGGAGAGATATGTAGGACGAGTCACTTGAAATCTCTGATGAGGGAGAAAGGCAGTGGAACTTGTGGAATTGAGCAGTCCCCCAATGAACCTGATTCTCTGAGTAGGAATGAGTGTCATTTCTTCTCATTCAGGATCAGCTGAAGGCAGTTGAAAAGGTGAATGATGACCCTGCATCTTTAATGATTCCCGAACCAGCCAAATCATCAAGGTAAGGGAAAACATGTATCCCCTTCTTCCTTAGAAAGGCTGTCGCCCCCAACGCCACTGCCACCACCACCACCATTTGGTGAGTACACGAGGAGCTGATGAGACGCCAAAGGGGAATACTGTATGTTGATATTCTGAGATATTTCTTGTGGCTGGGTAGCACCATCACATAAAAATAGGCATCTTAAAGATCCAGGGCAGCAAACAAATGCAATCTAGAAAGGGAAGATCAGTGCTAGGATAACATACAAATTCTGACTTGCTTGATAAATCTGTTGAGAGCATAAATATCTAGCACAGATCTCAACCCTTCGTTGGATTGGAGAATCCGAAAGTAGCAAGAATAAAATCCCTGCCTTGAAACTGCAGGGGAACTTTCTCTATAGTTCCCAGAGTGATCAAAGACCAAAATTCCTGAAGGAATACATGCTAGTGAGACTGGTCCCTGAAAAGAGATAGAGATGGGGGATGAGAACGGGTGATGGAGCCGAACTCAATCGAATGTCCCAGTCCCACAGTACTTAGGACTCACTTCTCTGAATTTATCACCTCCCAAGTGCTGGGGAAGTGGATTAGTCTGTCCCCAAAAGATAAGAAGGGGATGTGAAGTTTACTGCCAGTTGCCTTGCTGCCCTTGAAGAAGTCCAAAGGGTTGCTTTGCTTGAGATTGAGACAACTGAATTGAACAGGACTTGGACGACCTCCTCTTTTGAGCTTTCTGTCTCCTTCTGGAAGTGTCCTAGTGTCTTGAAGGAAGAGGGGTCATCTCTGGTACTGTTGTGAATAAAGCTATGGAGGCTTTTATTGGCACTTCTTGGCGGCTAAAGTATATGCTCACAAGGAACGCAGGGGGGCACGTTAATCTTTAATGGAATGCAAAATTTCTGTCTTTTCTGAAAGCCAGAACTGTCCATCAAAAAGTAAGCCCTCAATAAACTGTTGAATGTCCAGTGTTATCCTGAGCTACATAACAATACCCTTCTCGTTATAACTGCAGAGGCCATTGCTCTGGAGGAGGCATCTGAAGTTGAGAGCCGACTGTCCATCCTCTGTGAGGAAGTGGGTTGCGGCCCACGAAAGCTTATGCCTGCAGAAATTTGTTAGTCTTTAAAGTGCTACTGGACTCTCATTGTTTAAATTCCTCTTTAAAATCCTTGGGGAGCTTGTCAGTGAACTTAGCCATCAACTCCTAATTGAGAAAATCGTATTTGCTAAAAGAGCTTGTCAGTTTGCTATCCTTATCTGTAGCAAGGCAGATGAATAAATTTTTCTCCCTAATGAATCCAGTCTCTTCAGCTCTTTTTCTGTAGGGGTTGATTTAAACCTCCACTGCCGCAATCTCTCAGACAGGACTACCAGAAGGTTAGACACTGGGTATAAGCAAAGCCCTGGCATAGTCCATGGTGTCACTTATCTGTACACTCAGAAAATCAGGAATTAGTTTCTGCAGCTTTGGTGTAAAGTATCTGAAGGCTGCATCAGAAAAAATTGTGGGGAAGTGTTGCAGACCAAAGTGGATGAAAAAGCATCTCAGACAGGTTATTAAGAGAAATCAAAAACTTTACAAGGAATGGAAGATGGGATGGATCAACAAGGAAAGTTACTCCTTGGAGAACAGAAAGCGTAGGGAAAAAACTGCCAAAAGCTGAAAGTTGGACTTTGCAAATGAAATTAAAACAAACAGTAAAAGGTTCATTAGACACACAAATAAAAAGAAAACAAGGAAAGAAATAGGACTACTAAACCCTGAAGACAGGATGATTAGAGACGGCTTAACACCTAAATGAATATTTTACCACAAGTTTTAATGAGGGTAACGGGGAACATAGGGTCGTAGTAGGGTGGCTAATGGAAATGAGGATATGGAAGTAGAAATTACCACATCCGAGGTGGACGCTAAACTCAAACATCTTAATGGGAGTAAATCATGAAGACCAGATAATCTCCGTATAAGAATATTGAAGGAACTGGCACATGAAATTGCAAGCCCAACAGCAAAGATTTTTAATCATTCTAAATTTGGGAATATCTGCAGCAAGGGGCTCAGGTCACTTGCTGGTTTAAACTAGAGTAACTGGTGGATTCTCTGTAACTTGGAAGTCTTAAATCATAAATTGAGCATTTCAGTAACTCAGTCAAAGGTATTTGTCTACTACAGGAAAGGCTGGGTGAGGTTCTGTGGCCTGTGATGTGATGTGCAGGTGGCCAGACTAGATGCTCATGGTAGTCTCTTCTGGCCTTTAAGTCTACCAGCCACAAAGTTTTTGCTGGCTATAATAAGGGGTCATTAATCAGGAACGCAACCAGAATTGTTGCCTGAACAATATTCAGCGATTCCAAGGAAGAAGGGACCATTGTGATCATCTAGTATGACCTCTAGTATAATACAGACCACAGAACTTCCCTAAAATAATTCCTAGAACATTGGATGTTTTTCTAAAAGCTATCTTGATTTAAAAATTGTCACTGATTGAAAATCCACCAAGGCCCTCGGTAAATTGTTCCAATAGTTAATTACTGTAAAAAACGTATGCCTTATTCACAGTCTGAATTTAGCTTAAACTTAAAGCCACTGGACTGAGTCATACCTTTCTCTGTTAGACTGAAGAGCCCATTATTAAATATGTGTTCCCCCTGTGGATATTTATAGACTGTAATCAAGTCATCCCTTAACCTTTTCTTTGTTAGACTGAAGAGATTGAGCTTTTTGAGTCTACCGTACCAGACATGTTTTCCGATTCTTTAATCATTCTTGTGGCTGTTATCTGAACCCTCTCCAATTTACCAACATCCTTCTTGAATTGTGGGCAAGAGAACCAGACATAGTATTCCAGCAGTGGTCGCACCTCTGTCAAACAGATAAGTAAAATAGCCTGTCTACTCCCACTTATGCTTCCCAAGATTGCATTAAGCTCTTTTAGCCGTAACATATTTAGCAGCGTACAGGTATTCTCTTGCACCAACTCAGGTTATGTACCCAAAGCTGAGACCATTCCTCAAAGTAGGTCCTGGTAAGATTTAAAATCCTCTGGGAAGGGAGAAAAGGAATCAGATTACTGAGGTGTCCAGGGAAGAGAAGGATGGGACTGCTGGAACCGCTGGCATTACTTGGGGTAGAGGTTGCTCCTCTGGAAAAGAAGTGAATCAAGAGGACAGGCCTCCTCTTGCATCTGTAACAGAGGTCACTCTTAGGGCTGGTCCATCTCAGACTCAAGGAAGTTGCCCTCTGGACTGGAGCAGAAATCTAGACCTCTTTAAGCAGGGAGCACCCCAAAGGTCCCAAGTTGACCATTGTGAAAGACGGTATGGCATAGAAGGCCAATACACTGTGGATCACAATGTTCTGTCCTTGCGGTAAGAACAGCTGTTTTCTCAGTGCAGACGCTTTCCCCTTCTTGCCCATTTGAAGATTTACGGGACATTTTTACCAAGGCAAAGACCAACTGGAGGACTCCATATTAGAGTCAGAAGAACCCTCTCAGTAGTCCTTGGGCATTGGTGGTGGTCACTCCGATGGGGCCACAGAATAGCCCAATTTATCCACAGTCCAAAGAGAGAAGGGCAAAGTTGGTATCAAGGATGGGACTATTATCAGCACCAGAAAAGATTCCCAAGAGAGAAAGGGCCTTGTTGAATGGATCAGAAAATCTTCCATGACCAGTACCAAAGATCACAAAAAAATTGTTGGAGGTTTCAAAAGGGCACCTATGTACAAAAGTCACTGGTGATTAAATAGAGGATATAGACGGTGCTAAGGACAAAGGGCATATTGGTGCTGGCCCCAGAAGTACCTATACAAAGGAAGGCGTATGTGGTTTCACCAGTACTGAGGGCACTGATGGTAGCAGCTTCAGCCTGGAGTCTGTAAAAGTTGAGGGGCCTGAAACAGCTGGCAGTGCTGATTGTACACCGCCTCCTGAGTAAACAGGGAGGCTAGTACAGACAAGCAGAGTAAATCCGCTGCTACTATATAGGCTTGCAGAGTTGATGCCAAAAGCAGCAGCAGCACCATAGGTACTAGACTTCATGGTTGTCCACCTGGTGGGTCTACAGTCAGTGGTATAGTACTGGGATTCTGCAGTCTAGGTACTGGTGAGGTGTGGGTTGACAGCTTGACTGTACCATGGGTACCTGTATCTTGTGGATGTTGAAGCGTGATCTTCTACAAAGAGGACAACTCTCCCCTCAATTTTGAACATCTCCGATGTCTTTTGTGGGTCTCTTCTGAGGCAACTCAGGGGCCTTCCTCTTTGTGGAGAAGAATCAGAGCCCAAGTGTCTGTCTGGAAGGTGGCCACCTGAGGATTGCTGGTACGGTTAGCTGGAGAAGGTCTTGGTGCTAGTGAAGGCCTCATAGCTGGTTCCAACAAGAGCTGCTTCATGTTAAGGTCTCTCACAATCTGTGCTCTCTCATGACAGATGATACATTTCTACAATGTGACTTTCACCTAAATGCAGAAAGTACAGGGGTCAACTGTTAAGGATCGAGAGTTCACCCTAACAAGCAACATTTGAAGACTCAGACAGCTCTGCATGCCCTATAGTGTCGAGCACCAGAAATATAGAGACTAACTAATTTAACTTGAAACTGTATTATACAACAGATTCTATTAAAAACTATTTACAAGAGAAGTCCAGTGGCAAGTGTGATGCAGAGAAAAAGAGCCATGAGAAAACTTGCACAGGGGAAGCTCTGACTAAGGCTACTGACAATAAGCAGGGACTGAAGGGCTTGTGACCCTAATGGGTAGCATCACCCTTATATTGCCTCAGGAGGGGTCACAAGGCAGCACAGGTTATTCATGCTGTCCCAATAGGTACCACGATGGGAAAAAAGTCTCCAACTCTGAGGCCCTCTGCACAAATGCACTTGAGTGGAATATCCATCTGCAATCACTCAAAGAACAAGGAATGTAGGCTATACTTTCAAGATAGTAGACTATATCCTTCAGAGTGCCCCAGGGTCAGTCCTGGGGCCAGTTTTGTTCAACATCTTTATTAATGAACTGGACGATGGGGTGGATTGCACCGTCAGCAAGTTTACGGATGACACTAAGTTGGGGATAGCGATAGGATACAGAGTGACCCAGACAAATTGGAGGACTGGACCAAAAGAAATCTGATGAGGTTCAACAAGGACAAGTGCAGAGTCCTGCACTTAGGATGGAAGAATCTCATACACTGCTATAGACTGGCGACCGACTGGCTAAGCAGCAGTTCTGCAGAAAGGGACCTGGGGGTTACAGTGGACAAGAAGCTGGATATGAATCAACAATGTACCCCTGTCGCCTTGTTTTTAAGAAGGCTAATGACATATTGGGCAACATTAATAAGAGCATTGCCAGCAGATCAAGGGAAGTAATTATTTCCTCTATTGGGCACTGGAGAGGCCGCATTTGGAGTATTGTCTCCAGTTTTGGGCCCCCTCCCACTACACAAAGAATGTGGACAAACTGGAATGAGTCCAGCATAGGGTAACAAAAATGATTAGGGGCTGGAGCACATGACTTATGAAGGGAGGCTAAGGGAACTAAGCTTGCTTAGTCTGCAAAAGAGAAGAATGAGGGGGGATTTGATAGTAGCCTTTAACTACCTGAAAGGAGGTTACAGGATGTAGCTAGGTTGTTCTCAGTGGTGGCATATGACAGAACAAGGAGCAACGGTCTCAAGTTGCAGTGGCGGAGGTCTAGGTTGGACATTAGGAAAATTTTTTTCACTAGGGGGTGGTAAAGCACTGGAATGGGTTACCTAGGGAGGTGGTGGAATCTCCATCCTTAGACGCTTTTAAGGTGCAGCTTGACAAAACCCTGGCTGGGAGCAAAGGGTTATACTAGAGGACCTTCTGAGGTCCCTTCCGAACCTAATCTTTTATGATTCTATGAGAAAGTGACTCTGAAAAGGATTTAAGAAGTTATGGTGGATAACCAACAGAACATGGACTCCCAGCTCTGGCTAAAAGGGCTAATAGACAAAAACAGGAATTTTGAGGAGGGACATGCTATCATCCCAGCACACAGCTCTGGTGAGACTACTGCATCTATCAGCATTTTTAAAAGGATGTTAAAAATCTGGAAAGGATTCTCACAAAAACCACAAGAATGATCCAGAGTCTGAGAAACATGTCTTACAATGAGATTTTAAGCTCAATTGATCTACCTTATTCAAAAATTAAGAGATGACAATTTATAAATTTTAACACAGGGACAAGACACTGATATTAGAAGGCTCTTTAATGGGACACAAAAAGGCATAAAGAGATCCAGTGGCAAGAAGCCGAAGTCAGCAAAGTTCAAACTGAAAATAAGATACACTTTTTAAACTGTGAAGATAAGCAATCACTGGAACAAATTACAAACAGTCTGTAGTAAATTCTCCATCATTCAGAGTCTTTAAATCAAAACTGGATGTCTTTAGAAGGATTAAACTACAAGTTACTGAGCTAGATGCAGGAATTACTGGGTGAAATTCTATGTTCTGTTATATGGATTAGACAAAATCATGTTTCTTTCTGGCCTTAATCCATGCCTTTCCTTTGTCCTGTATTTTCAGGAAAGGAGTTCTCTTATTAAACAGAATGTAAAGTTTCCAGTACTAGATAGCCCTTTCTTAATGAGCACATTTTCTTTTTAAACAAGGGAACTCAATGTTGCAGGACAATTGATGTAAAGGGAAATCCCTGCATCTTCCTTAAACCTTAAAGTTAGTTATTAAATTGGAAAGAGCCATTACATCCCGTAAAGAAAGATGTAGGGGACTTTAAAGAGTTTCATACATATTTGTCCTGTTTCAACAAATCTATTGGAGTTGAAATATAAAGATCATAACAGTAGTAGTAGGCATCAATGAAAATAAACAAGTTGGCAAGACAGTTCTAACAATTGTTGCAGGCACTGAATAATAAAGGAATCCACCTTTATTAGCTACACTGCTGTACAAGACTACCTTATTGGTGATTTACTCTACATTTAAAAAATCACTTGCTTAAAAAATCTGCTACTCCTGAATTTTATATCTTGAAATCTCTGAACTTTGAAGAATAAAACTGATGCTGATTCAGTTTTTGCATACTTTAACTGTTATTTGTAAGAGAGGGGAAAACCTTGGGAAGAATTCCCTTCCTCACTTTGGCCCTTTTATGCTGCTGTTGTAGTGCAGAAGACTCTTTGCAGCCCAAATTCAGCTTGGGAAAGTCCTTCCTGTTGCAGGCTTTGCACAAGGCAATATATGCTGCCTATTATACCTCTGCCACAAACCCCAGCATAGGCGGCATAAAGAGGCACAGCACTTCTACCCATATGCAGCTGGGGACAAGCCACCTAAGACACTCTGGGGACCACAACTGAATCCCAGAACCAGGAATGTGAGATGGTGACTTAAAGGTACCTTAGTTCTGCCTTTCCCAGAAATTTGAGTTTTGTGCAGTGCTTTTAAAAGACAGTGCAACATCTAACTTTTGACTGTCCCTTCACGAAAGCAAAGATTTAACATGTCTAGAATATTGTGATGCTTTACAGATTTGCACAGCTATTCTTTGAGAAAACATGTACATTTGGATACATTTTTTCCCCACAAATAATTTTATTAATTTTTTTTTGTCAACTGGAATGTACACTTAAGAGAGAACCTTGGGAAACTGGTTAATTTACTCAGCTACTTCTCTTTTTTCCCCAGAATGGCTCTCCCTTTCTTCTTCACGGACTTGTGTTAAAGAGATTTACAGTACTGACTTTTATATCTAACCATCTGAAGATACAAAATACAGAAAGTTTATCAGTTTTGTTCATTAAAACAAAAACCTTGTGTATTTTTAATGAAAATATTTTATTGATGTATGACTTGTTCTATGTTACAAAAATCTAATTTTAAAAATTCTGCAAAAAAAAAATCCAGTGTAGAATGGCAGCCAGTGTACAGTTTCTGAAGTTGGTTGACTGCACTGCTGAAGTGAGGCACAAAAATAACTGGTGAGCAAAATACATCACAGACAGGGCAGAATCAAGGGAATAAAGACGACATCATTGGCCTGACAATGACCAATGAGAGAAGATTATCCAGTCTATCTGGAAATTAAATGTTTGATTCCTAAAATTTCCACTCATTCTGAGTATCCAACTTGACATCCCTAGCAACTTAAATTTAGGTCCTGAGTATGCAACTCCAAATGAAGTCAATTGGAAGTATTTCTTAAGATTAAGATGTGTGTCAAGTTAACTACTCAAAAATTGAGGCACTCTGAATTAAATAAGCTGTAAGTATAAACTACCTCCAATACTTAATCAGTCTGTAAGCAATACGATATTTCTTGTATGTATACTTTAATTTTAGCTTAGTGAATATAATGGAGTGCCATCTTTATTTAGGATTTTATTTTTCAGGTGTTCAAGATATAACATTTTTTTAAAGTATGCTCCAAATAGCCACATTTTTAAAGCAGCACTTATGGACTTTCACATGTAAAAGTCTCTTATCACTAGTGGAAGCATGTTTCTTATTCTCACTGCTCTCTCAAAACATGAGCCCCAGCTGCTGGTTTCATTGCTTAATTTTAACCACAATGTGATGTGTATAGCAGAAATCACAGAAAGATTTTTCTGATATTGTGTCAAGACAAAACAAAAGAACTACATCATTTTATAATACTGTAAACGCAGCCAATATGTAGTTTATGCATTAGATAGTTAAGAACCTGACATTCTGCTGTGAAAAAGTCAACTTACCAAATTGCTGCAGGGAGAACACTGCATCTTGCATGTGGATCCAAAATCGGAGTTTTCCAAGAGATATTTTATCATATGACACTGTAAGAGGTAGCTCTGTCGTTGAACGATTTATTATCTGAATTTGGACAAAAAAAAGTCTTTACGACAAAGCTAACAAACAAACAGCAGCCACTATACCACTTTGCACTTTTTGCTTTTCCTCTAAAAAAATGAAAATGGAGTAAGCCACATTATAGATTTCTCACTGACTAAAAAGTTTTTTAAAAAAAAGCAATTTATGTTATGCAAATAGAAGCAACAGCTAACACTTTGGCCTTGTTTAATTTTCATTAAAAAAAATCAATGCAGCAATATTTTTAAAATTTTGTTTCAATAAAGATACTAAATGTGTAGTCTTTTCTATTCAGATTCATACACTAGCCTCATCTCAAAAGCATGCAAGCACCTCTCCTAAGATTTCATTTGATTCATTCTCTCATCACCCTAAGAAGAGTGATTACGTACACAATGTTGTTTGTGTTTTGGAAAGATATAAGAAAGTAAAATGTAGATATGTCTGAGTATCTTGTTGCCTATGAGCTTGCAGATCTCTGACCTTAAGACTACTGCCTTAGTGAGGCGATAATCTAGGGTTACAGTGTCTTCTAGGCACTCCTCAGAGTTCTATCACCTTCCTACCTCCTCCTCTTGGCCCCCTCCAAACCTACCAGGGGCATGGACTGGTAAGGAAGAGGACGGAGTTGGTGCGTGGTTGTGCGAGCCCAGAGCAGCAGGGGTGGTCAGAGCCATGACATGATAAAAAGAATGGAGATGTTGGAGGAGTGGTGGGAGTTTGAGCAATTGGAGGAAATATGGGGAGGAAAGGGTGGGTTGGAGAAGTGAGGGGCAATTGGGGGGGTGTACTGGAACAGTGCAGGGAACAGCAAGTTGGAAAGGAAGGGAACAGAATTGAAAATTTGGGATTTTAGGGGGACAAAGGTAAACGCCTACCCAACATCATCCACATCCACTGTGTCTATGCCCTTTTCAAAAAGCATCCCCATTTTAGATCCTGCATCCTCTCTTCAGCTCTTCATCCTTTAGGATCCCTGCCAACACTGATATCTCCATGGGGAGGAGAGAAACCAGTGCGAAAAACAGGCACAGAAATGGGAGAATATGGAGATGATATATGTGCAGCATATTCTGTATCCAAAGTAATCACAGCAAGGAGTCAGAGAAAGTGAAGGGGAAGGACTGGGCTGCGGTACATGAGGATGCTAAAACGTTTTTTAAAAACCCAAAGAAATTAAATGCCCAAGAATGTGTTAATGCAGCGTTGAACTTGTCCAAAGCAGCCTCATGTCTTTCCAGAATGTGAACAGTGGCCAAACAAAGTTACAATATTCATGGTTACTATGTAATTTAAGAACGTAGAGATGTAATAATTTTATGAACACTATATTTGACCTGGTTAGCAAGGGGGAGTTATTGTGTTAAGACTTTCCTGTATGAATGCATTGATCTTGCTTAGAGGGATCTGTGGAAAGAACAGGAAACTGACAATGGCCCGATAAGAACATCCCTGTGGATACTTGAAAGAATGCGCAAAGCCAACACACTCAAGGACCTTACATCCTCCAAGGAAGATGCAAGCTTGTTTTGCCAGGCTAGGACCTTGCAAATCAAAAAGACTGAACAGCTTTTAAAAGGGGACTCTCCCTGAAGCAAGAGAGAGAAACAGTTTACAAGTTAAGGGAATGAACTATTCCAGTCAGACCATAGAGGTTTCAGGGGTCTATAAGCCTGCCTGGATCCTCACCCAGAAGATAACTGGATACCTGCCAGAATATATAACAGTATAGTCTGTGCTGTTTTCAGATATGTTTTTCTTTAATATGCTTTTGTTCTAAATAAATAATACGCTTCTCTAAGGAGCCTGCGTAGTCACTGATTACCACTGTTGCTGCTCCCAGAAAAAAAGAGAGCAGCAGGGTCTGAGCCCAAGTCAGACCTCCTAAGGCTGGGGTGTCAAACTCACTTCCTATGGCGGGCCACATTTAAATTAAATTAAGTTCAAGGGGGCCACGCATACAAACTAAACACTAAAACACTAAACAAAAGCAAACAAACTAAACAGTAAAACACTAACACTAAAACACGACATACTCCACTCTCCGCCGTGAAATCTCCCTGCAGGGTGAAATTCGGCGGCAGAGTGGGAGAGTCCGACGGCCTTTTCCTTTTTAAGACAAGATCTCGCCGTAACATGCGCTGACGCGAGATCTCGCACACTTTTACTGAGCTCGGCTCAGAAAAAACTGCCGGCCCAGATAACACAAGGCGGCGGGCCGGACTCGGCCCGCAGGCTGGATAACACAAGGCGGCGGGCTGGATTCGGCCCGCGGGCCTTGTGTTTGACACCTGTGTCCTAAGGTAACTATGTTTAGTACTAAGTGACTGCAACCAAGGACCTGGTCTGAGAATGGAAGGATCCTGTAATTCCAATGGCTTGAGACCTACTGGGGTGATCAAAGAGACCAGGAGGTGCATTAATTCTGGTAACCAGTGTGTATCTTCAGTTAGCATTTTTCTGGTTTAACCAATCTCTACATTCTGAAAGCGCATCTTTAATTCCACATTAATGAATTAATTGTCGCATTAATCTTTGGGCATTTAATTAACATTTAATCTAAAGGTTAAATTAGCAAAATATCAGCAGTGTCTACTGTGAATTTCTGTGAGGTGGCTGCTGTAATGGAAACAAGGACAAAGCCTTAATTACAGCAATACTAGCAATTTCTATAATACTGTAGTTAAAAGTTTAGTGAAAAGGCATATTGTTACTCACCATTAAATCTTTCACTCTGTTGCTTAGTTGATCAATAAATAATATTGGAAGGTAATGCACAGTCTTCCCCAACTGAACCCTATGATGATCAAACATGGGTTTTATAATCACATTACTCCAAAGAGAAAACCTTCTAATCATGTTAGTGCACAAAAATCATTTCTGGGACCACCTATATGTAGTGCCACACACATTTAATTTTAATGTGTGTTATGAAACATTCTATACTGTACCCCTTGATCCTATGAGAGTAGTACAACAGGACATTGGTACAAATGACAATTAGTCCTTTTTGGTTCACTTTTTGTAGTTTTAACTTCAAGGTCAGCAATATAGAAAGACAGGATAAGTAGAATTCTAAATTCACAAGCAGTATAAAGGACAAAGAACAAAAGAAACAAAAGGTGGGTAAAACCATCATTTGAAGTTGATAATGAGGTATTTGTTGAAACTACAAGTGAAAGTGATAGCAGCAATTGTAACATCTGCTGATGACAAGAAACTGCCACCACAGTAATAAGAATAGGGATTACTCATATTTAAAATGTACTCGATCATAAAAATAAATTAGTCTATGAAACCAGTGCAACTTAAGAGTTTTTCACAGTACTCCTCACCATAGAACTAGAGTATGTCACAAACAGAAAGACAAGGTGGAAGAGGTAATATGTTTTACTGGACCAACTGCTGTTGGTGAAAGAGACATGGTTTCGAGCTACACAGAGTTCTTCATTAGGCCAAAAGAAGAGCTGTGTGTAGCTGAAAAACTTGTCTTTCAACAACAGAAGTGGGTCCAATAAAAGATATTACCTACAATGAATTAAATTCTATTATTTAAATACTGCTCATTCTGGCTGCTGAAGTTTAAGTCTGATGTTAAAATACCCATTTCCCAACAAGTAGTGTGATTTTATCTGTACAACTTGAATGTTTCACTAAGAAGTTATTTAAAGGAGAAAGCCATTCAGATTACAGGACTAATAAATCTAACAAAATAATATAATCGTTAACTTACATCTTCATGTATCGGTGAACATCAGCAGGAAGAGAGGATCCATCAAAAATAAAATCTTCCACCATAACATTTAGAGTTAACCTTGACCTCCAGTGTGAGACAGGTTCATCTAAGGCATTGGTCTGTTTCTTTTCCGCTTCAATTTGCTTTTAAATAAAGGGAAACAGGCATAGTGCTGTACATATTAAATGCAAAATTTAGGAAAAAACCCCACAAAGTCACTTAAATCCTGTGTTACAATTAGCTACACCAGAAACATGAACATGAGGAAAATCAGCACGATGATAGATTGGACAAGACACCATATCGTTATTTTTTAAATTGTGCTGGAATGAATCATGTGGCCCTTATTATTTGAAACCAGGGTGCACTGATTTAAATCAAGTTTTCCACCAATACTTCTTCACATATTTCTTAAACCATGGTGCAAATCTGATCACTAAAACATGATAATTCACAACGCAATACAGCATTTTACAACATCTACAAGGGTATACTTTGTGTAATTTTTTTTTTTTACGTAACTTGATTTTTATTAGTTTAGGAAATAGTATGTAATACTCATTACCTATGTCAAGCTGCAGATGCAGCAGCAGTACATTAGGAATGGTAAGAAATCTCACACACACACACACCCCCCACCACACCACACCAGCACTTATATTTTATTAAACTAAATCTTAAATGTTACATAAATGTTTCACATTTGCAATTGCAGCAGTCTTCTGACTTGCTGGCTGATGGCTATCCTTAAACTCTTCTTTTTTTTTTATTTTCAAATTTTAGTAACTCTGACAGACAAGTCATCACAACACTAAACATACACTGTCCTTAAAACTTCTACAACTAGCTCATCTTCCCCACTCTCACTGTCATTTTTATTCATAGACTAAAACAGAAGTACGAGTTTTCCTACTTTTTCAAATCCCAGTCGATTTCTTAGCTTTGAGTGAATAATACCAAATATTCTCTGTGCCTGCAGAGGAAGCTACTGTTGTGAAAAGTTGGCTTAGCAACTGAAAGAATTCTGTTTCAAGGTGCCTGGCTAATGATTTCCACCAATTCAGGGGAGTGACTTTGTTCAAAACATCATTAGTAAACATATACTGGTTGAATAGTTTCGCTCCAGCCCTGAAATTTATTATGACTGGCATAACTCAGGAGTAATTTTGAGATGCCCATGCCATGGCAGCATCAATTTTCTTCAGAAGTTAGGCATCTACCTTTATATCTGGGGTCAAGAATGTTCGCTAGAAAATGAGGTGGAGTTAGTGCTTGAGTCCTTCGCTTCTTTATTGCCTACAATTTAACTTCCTGGTGAGGTATTTCTTTCATCAATGTTTCTTGATGTGCCTTCCAAATTTCGACAGCATCAGCAACGCAGCAACAATTCCTCTAAAGTTTAAGGTTATGGATATAGGCTTCAGTATACTGAGCATATCCTCTACATTGCTCTTTAATCCAATGTTAGAGATTTTGGATGAGATACTTGCATCTATTGTATCATGGTTTGCTTCACAAAGTTTTATGAGAATAGGCCAGTTCTTAATAAATTGTTCAAAACAATCAACCACAGAATTCCATCAAACCTCTTGAGGGAGACTTAAGTTTGGATCCTCTGCAGTGAAGCTGAAGCAAAACGGTTGTTACAGAAGTATTTTGTGACTTCAACAACATTTTTTTTTATTCCTGGAGAAGATGTACTTAAGTATTTGGCTAATAGATGCATTAAATGGGCACTGCAGCCATATGTTATTAAGGATCATCCTTCCGTTTCTTTTCATCTTTGCAGCATCATCTGTGACAAAACTGCGCATGTGACAGTTGAATTTTTGTTCAGAGTTTATTACAGCTTTCACTGCCACTTCTTTTAAAAATTCTGTTGTGTGGGCATTTCCCCATTCATCTTTTGTTTCTGAAAGATATGCAACTCCATCTTCTGTTGTCACACAGGCACATATTACTGGATCATTGTGTACATTGCTCCACCCATCAAGGCTTAAACTGGCAAATTTCCCCTCAGTATTTCTTGTACACAGTTCAAGTTCCTTCTTATACACTGTATCTAGCAACCTTCCACCAATGTCTGCTCTACCAGGTGGAGTGTAGTCTGGTCGTAAGGACTTAACAATGTCAATGGAGAGTTTATTGTTAACAACGAGAAAAGGAGAATTGTGGGATAAATGAATGGACCAATCTTTTCATCTATGGTGTCTTGCTGGTATTTTCTGGTCCTTACTACAAACTCATCCATTCTGGTGGCTTTACTGGACAACTAAAATCTTTTGCTTGCTACTGATACTTTATTGTTTGAAATACATTTAGTTACAGCACTGCTACCAAAAATACCAAGGGATAACTCTGAAGTTCTAGCAACATCCAACACAGCGAACAGTTTGGGAATTTACTTGTTAAATCACACTTATACTAAAAGGCAGAGAGAGACTCTTGCAGAATGATGCATTGCAAAGTGAATTATTTAAATCACTAACTGGTTGATCCACATTGTTCTTCAGATATATCCACATCTTCATCCACATCATTTTCTTCCAATAAGCAGTTTTCATTACGATGTTTCATTCTTGCAGCTAGGCCTTGCATTTCCTTCTTGCACTGCTTACACTTGACACGTTTTCCTTTTTTACCCGGGGAAGGAATTTCTTCAAAAATATTCTCAGATAGGGTCTCTCTTACGCCCAGAAGCCATGACTGTTTTTCTGTGGCAAAAGCAGGGGAGAATATAGGAAGCTGTGTGTGTTATGAACGTCTTCCCTTTTTCATACCCGTCCATTCCACTGTTCCTTTCTACTCTGCCTCCATCCTTTGTCTCTGTCTTTAAGACAGTGTCTTAACTAACTCCTCTGCATTGCTTAGCCCAGCTCCACCACCACATAAGCACAGAACAATCCTATCCAGCCTGTGTCTTTCTCTGCACATGTGACTTTAGTTTGCTGAGAAACAGAAAACCCAGGACTTTCAAGAAGCAAGAGCTGGTTGTTAGGCTGGACAGACTAGAGCCATTAATTCATTTTTATGAGACTAACTGTAGGTTTAGAATGTTTGTGATGAGATTTAATTGTAACTTATTTTTTAAATGAGAGAAATTTAGTATTTTATTTATGAATTAAAAAAATCAAAAAATTTGATTTAAATAAAAATAATCCAATTTAAATTTTAAAAAATAACTGATTTTTATCCACCCTGTTTTAAACTAACAAATGGAAAGACATATATGCTTAGAAGAGAGGAAATATTGTCCTCCTCTGATTCAAGACTAACTTTTAAAAATCGGAAACTAGTTTTAAAAAAAGTTAAAGAAAACTGACTTTTTGATTACTTTCCATACCTCCTTTTCAAACAGCCAGAACACTAACATCTGCTTGCTCTCTATAAGGATTTGGGAGTATGGGGGTAACACTACTTGCACTAAGTCTGTGCTGTCTCAACACCACTTTCATGTGACATTTATAACAAGATCTAAACTTGCATTAGGCAAGAAAAAAATTCTGATCACTTGTTAACAAGCAGCTAAGATTTCAGAACTAGGTATTAAAAGAAACTGACAACCAAGTTTTGGGCTGTGGGCTTATTCTTTTAAGTAAATTGAAGAGTCATACTGTTGCCATTCCATTTGTTTTGCTTTGGATCATTAAAAGGTTCTTTCCTTCATTAATGCGTGGGGTTTTGTTTTGTTTTTTGCTACTGAATACTTGCTACGATTATCTTCAATAGGTTTTATTCCCAGTCCTCCTTCAAGCAAGTAAGCAGCAGCCTAATGGATTTGGAAAGAGTCTACACTAACATCTAAAAT
Organism: Mesoclemmys tuberculata; assembly: GCA_007922155.1. NCBI lineage: Eukaryota > Metazoa > Chordata > Testudines > Chelidae > Mesoclemmys > Mesoclemmys tuberculata. The sequence continues at coordinate 109,100,309 of ML675603.1, read as the reverse complement.
CAAGGTCTGGATTTTGCTTTGCTACATGTGTGGAAATGTTTAGATGAAGTTCACAGTGCAAAAATCACATGGGAGCTATTGAAGTACTACAGGACAAAAACATTTCCACCAAAATTAATACATCCTTAAAAGATGTACTGCTTTCTGGCTTGACCCAGAAGTTCAAATATACCATTGCCAAATGTAAGTTTCTGAACATAAAAGCCAGGATTGTCTTTCATGCTGTATATTTCAGTGCGGTATATTTTAGCTTTTGCAAAGACTCCCTCTTTGAAAGTGACGTCAGCCACAAGTACATTTTAAGTCCATCATGAAATACATTGTGCCCACAAATCTGCTTGTCCTTTTTCCTTAAGGACAATGCTAACTCAGGTTGCCAAAGCCTCTGGATCAGTTTCTGCTATGTTCCAAATGAGCAACAGTCGTATGACAGTTCTTGACTGTCTCCAGTGCGGCAGCTTGCTTAGCAATCAGAGTATCTGATGGATACCTCCAAATAGTTTGAAAGAATCAGCAAGAGCTTAAAGTTAGTTGTTTTGTGGATTTAAACAGTAAAATTTGAAAATATTTTTCAAAATTTAAGACAGTGATGTTCTCCTTGTTTGTAGCTAGCAAGGTTCACAACAACATGGGGAGTATTTTGTCTAAAATGCTCCTTTACACAAGTAGAACACTCTTAAACCATCTAAAATCAGGCCAACTGGTTCTAACTTGATGAATTCAGTCTTAATATCCACAATTTCTGAAGCTATTTTATTTCCTATGTGATGTCACTAACTGTACCAGACTCCATGTCTTCCATATTAAAAAGAATGATATTTCCAAAACCACATAAATCTGATTTAGACCAACTGATTCAGTGGACCTGCCAGCAAGCATGGTAATAAATCTAACTTTTTGAGACACTTCTTTAACAGACCTTGCAAGTGCTTCTATAACATTTTATTTGTTCGATTCAAGATTAAAAGGCTCTTTCCAGACTGCAAACTGCAAAGTATTCAAAAAATTTAAAATTCAAAGAATATTTACTGATCATATAAGCAGGGTTAAGCTAAGTGTTAAACTTCTGAATCTACTACAAAGTATAGTGTGGCTTTAACAGCAAATTAAACTTTCATAAAAGCAGATGCGATACACAGAAAGCGGTTAAATTTGCAATAAATATTTTGAATGTTGCTATACAGCTTACTTTGCCTTGGATAGAAAATTGCTTGCTTGCTTTCTGGCAAAAATAACTGCCTTTAAACTACCTGACTGCCACTGAAAAACCAAGACCCAATCTCTTCCCTATGCACACATTTCTTCTCAGAGCACTGACATTCAAAAGAGTAGTGCTCATGTCCTAAGTGATCAATGGCTGCATGTCTAGCTGGCAGCCGGTCATAAGTGGAGTGCCCCAGGAGTCGGTCCTGGGGCCAGTTTTGTTCAACATCTTCATTAATTATCTGGAGGATGGGGTAGATTGCACCCTCAGCAAGTTTGCAGATGACACTAAGTTAGGGGGAGTGGTAGATACCCTGGAAGGGAGGGATAGGACACAAAAGGACCTAAACAAATTGGAGGATTGGGCCAAAAGAAATCTGATGAGGTTCAACAAGGACAAGTGCAGAGTCCTGCACTTAGGATGGAAGAATCCCATGCACAGCTACAGACTGGGGACCAACGAGCTAGACAGCAGTTCTGCAGAGAAGGACCTGGGGGTTACAGTGGATAAGAAGCTGGATATGAGTCAGCAGTGTGCCCTGGTTGCCAAGATGGTTAATGGCATATTGGGCTGCATTAGTAAGAGCATTGCCAGCAGATCGCGGGAAGTGATTATTCCCCTCTATTCGGCATTGGTGAGGCTGCATTTGGAGTACTGTGTCCAGTTTTGGGCCCTTCACTACAAAAACGATGTGGAGAAGTTGGAGAGAGTCCAGCAGATGGTAACCAAAATGATAAGGGAGCTGGAGCACAAGACTTAGGAGGAGAAGCTGAAAGAACTAGGCCTGTTTAGTCTGCAGAAGAGAAGAATGAGGGGGGATTTGAGAGCAGCCTTTAACTACCTGAAAGGGGGTTCCAGGGAGGACGGAGCCAGGCTGTTTTCAATGGTGGCAGATAACAGAACAAGGAGCAACCGTCTCAAGTTGCAGTGGGGGAGGTCTAGGTTAGACATTAGGAAAAAGGTTTTCACTAGGAGGGTGGTAGAGCATTGGAATGGGTTACCTAGGGAGGTGGTGGCATCTCCATCTTGAGAGGTTTTTAAGCTGTGGCTTGACAAAACCCTTGCCGGGATGATTTAGCTGAGGTTAGTCCTGCTTTGAGCATGGGGTTGGACCAGATGACCTCCTGAGGTCCCTTCCAACTCTAATATTCTATTAATCTAAGATCTGACTTCTGCTAAAGCAGTGGTTCTTAACCTTATACATACTATGACCTCACGTTACAGTACAAAGTTTCAGGAATCCCCCATCGCCACAGAAAGTAAAGGCGGTTACAACCCTAAACAATCTATTTGCAACTACCAGGTTGTGAACTCACATGCTCAGGCAGTGTTTCTCAACTTTTCACATTGGCAATCCCTTATTCACAACCAAATTTTTGCAATCCCCCTTACATTTACTATAAAAGTAAAAACAAAAAACAAACACCTCCTCCGCCAACAATTCTAATAAGACTATATAATTTGAGCACAGTCAATCTTTCAAAAAAAAACAAAAAAAACCACACTTGAACTTGAAACATAAGGGTGTGTAGGAAGTAAGGGAGCGATATTTTCTTTGTTTTTAAACTAAAAACATTTTCAAAGTCTTGCAATGCCTAAGTGCTTTTTGTGACACCGTATCCTGCCAAGCTGATTACCAATATCTAAAGGACTTGTATAGCTGACATTTATCTAGATCTATCCTCCTCTCTTGTGAATAGTGCTGTTGCTCTGATGAGCCTTCCTTCTTACACCCACTCCTCTCTGAGGCACCTAAATAATATTTTCTAGTTCTTACATGCTACCTCCCACCTGCCCATAGTATTTTAAAAAGTCATTTGATATTTTATTTTGTATTTTCTGTTTCAGAAACCTACTTTGATTTTATATTGTCATAAGAAAGATGTTTTCATATGCTCTTTTTATGCATTTTTACTACCAAGAACAAAAGCCTACCTGGGTGGTGGATTCTCCAGTGAGAAGATTAACTTCTTCTGGTTTAGGCACCATATATGTGGTCAGAGGACTTACTATATGCACCTGTTTGCCATCGTGCCAAGGTAAAATGCCAGCATGGTGAAGAAATATGTAAGCATAGAGTGTGCCATTATTTCGAGTTTTCTTTGGTACAGAAACATTGACTGTTCTAAAATACAAAATAAATACATTATAAAATAGCACAGTAACATCAATTATAAACACAGAATTCTTGTTAATTTTAAATGCTATAATAGAAACTTGCTTTTAGAAAATATTTAGATAAGGGTAAGCCAAAAAACTGAATTTCATCATCACGTAGCAAACTGCCAGATAATCTATGGCAAAATATATTCAGTATACATCACTAACAACTGTTGCCAAGTACTTAATGTCAATTAAATTCCTCTTCAGCCATGATAAAGTTACAAACACAAAACTCTGGAAAGAGCATAGCAAGAAACAACATGTTTTCATTTTGAATTAGCTGTGAATGCTTAATTTTTCTTTTCTTTGAAGAACTGTGGTAAAAAATGACTCCCAATTACTACGGAAGTTGCATTGCTTAAAGCTGCACACAACACAGCATGTGACAGTAAATGTGACAGCAAATTACAAACTAATTTGAGAATCTAAACAATTCAGTTTATTGTCCAGCTATTATATCTCACTTTGTGCAATTCCCCAAGGATGACTTAAGTATGTTTCTAACTTTGTGTCATACAATGAAATTTTCAACTCAGAGTATCATCATCATCATCATGTGTTTAAATGTGCAAGAGCATATTCTTTCTTTATCTTGGATTACATAGCCACACCTATATTTCTGTTAATTCTGCCAGAGATTATCCCTGCACTGAACACTTCCATGGACCACAGTAAAGGAAACATATTCATTATTCATCTGAGCTGAAATGTAATATGAAAAGAGGTGTAGGCCTTCCAATTATTGGCGTTACAAGAAAGAAGTTTGAAAACCTAGCAGAATCTGAGATTTTGATTTTGCATCATCTATGGCAGGTTTTCAATTATTTTTTAAAAATTAAAAGTGAAATAGGTTCTCTTTAAACTGATGATTTGAAGTGGAATATTGACAGTTCTAGAAAATTTAAATATAAAAAATTCATAATATTTAAAGTCATAAAAGTGTGGTTCTGCTCTGGAATAAAAAGGACATCTTCCTACTCTAATGATGTTTCCTCATATGTATACAGAATCTTAACTGCTTACTTCAGCGACAAAGAATTAGTTTGTTATTTTGTTAGCAATGTAGAACTAACACAAACATGGAAAAGTGAGCTGGTGGTATGCATGCCAAAAAAACCCTTAACTTCCAGATTCTAGGCAAAGCTTAAAGCACCACCTGTTGAAAAAAGTAATTTGACATGTAAACTGAGCAGATATGACACAGAAATTACTGAAGAACAAAGCTGGAATTCCCTGTCAATTTTAGTCACTATTCAGAGCAGAGCTATACTTTAAGGCATCTTGATTAGCATTTGTAAATTACTTGTTTATGTTGCTGAAAACAGTTTTAAGTACTGGCAGCATGATCCAAACCAAGCAAGTACGTTAAAGATTTGGTACGTTATACACCACTGGATCTGCACAGTATAGTTAAAGGAACATTGAAGTTGGTAAAACATGAAAATTGTGATCCAGAGAAGGGGACTAGGATTCAAGATTCCCAGGTTGTAATAAAGTCAACAATCAATCAAACAAACAGAATTACATGAAGCCCACCATTAGGACCAGAATGGATTACATTTCTTCCTAATAACTTTATTTTCCCTTCATTGTTTTAGGCTCTCTATTTAACAAGTTCATTTTTAAATGAGTTGAAGATGTTCAGAGATTATAAAATATTAAGATATTAGAAAATGAAAAACTAGTATACAGTCCAAACAAGATGAACTTCAAACTGCCATTGATACAAGGTTGTTTGAAGTACAGTAATCAAAAGTAAAGCAGCACTTCATTCTCAATCTTCTACTAAATTCGCAATAAGGCCTGGCATTTTGACAGACTTAAAATTAAAACTTTTATTCACTATTATTTTCTTTTTAATAAAGCCTGAATTTCTGTATGCTGTACACTGCATTTGATTTGATGGAAAACCCAGGGCAGGCATAAAGAATTAGCAACAATGACTGAAAATACTGTGGTGCATGGTAGATCTACCTTAATTCACTGGCACTAACATGCGTCACATAACTATTATCTATTGGATAGGATCATTTTGTAGGAACACTCAAGAGTTTTGCAATAATAATAATAATACTTCACCTTTCAAATCTGGACTCAATATCAAAGTCCTCCACATTCAAAATCAGATCTATATTATTCTCAGCACCAATGTTTGACCGTGTTGTAGTGTATACACTTAACTGAAATAAAAAAGGACAATCAGTGCATTGACAAAACTGTTCATTTCACACTAACAAGGGCACTTTCCACATCTCTAACAAAGCTGTCCTAAGTTCAAGTGGCATATCCATCATCGCAGGTGATAGAGAGGAGAAGGGACAAGATCCATGGAGAAAAATAAATTATAAAAAAATTCCAAGCAAAAATACTTACTTGGCCACCCCTGATCAAATAATGCAATATCAACAGAATAATTGTGGGGAAGAGAGGCCAGAAACTGGAATACCTAACCTACAATAAAACATTTATTAACTTTTTGGAAGATTTTTTTTTAATGTGACAAAACCAAATAGTCCCTAGAAAGGAATCCTATGATCAAGAAAAAACACTAAGATGGACCAATGCATAGGGCCTAGGAACAGTCCTCTGGGATGATGAGAAAGATGTCTTTCAGCTTGGGGGGAGAGGCATTTCACATTCAATCAGGTGAATTAGGCTGTGCACCACTTTCTGCAGTTATAGGTGAAACACAGATAACAGTTACTCCATTAATCAAGCTGTAGAGGTCTGTGCTGTGGATCTACTGGGGCTCAGTGGTTCCATCAGATATTTTCCCCTCGTCTGTCTTTTTAACAAAATTAGGAAACAACAAAACACATATAAAGAAAACTAAGGTTGCAAAATTAAATGCTCTAAATTTAAAAAAATGCCAGAATGAATATTGCCTGTGCATCCTTAATTCAGTTCCCTTGTGCTTATATATACATTATGATATAATCTTAGATCACATGCTACTTTTTTTTTACAGAATAAAATCTACCTCTAATATATTACTTTTCATCAGTAGCTTTCAAAGACCTTTACAAAGAAAATCAATACCATCATCCATTTTACTGTTGGAGAAACTGAGGCATGGGGGAGTGAAGTGACTTGCTCAAGGTCACTCAGCATGCCAATGGCAGAGTGAGGAATAGAACATCGTTTCCTGAGTACCAGTCCAGTGCTTTATCCACAAGGCCACACTGACTCCCCAGAACCCGTTCCTGAAGCTAGACAGATTCAGATTAGTTGTAAATTTTTAATGGTGAGAATAAGTCATGACTGGAAGAATTTAGCAAAGCTCATCACAGTCTCCATCACTAACAATTTTTAAATCAAAATTGGATGTTTTCATAAAAGCTATGCTCTAGGAACTATTTTGGGGAAGTTCTATGGCATGTCAGACTAGGTAATCACAAAGATTTATAGATGCCAAGGCCAGAAGAGATCAATCTGTTATAGAAGTTGAAAGATGCATAGACACTAAAGGATGGTCTCATGCTTGAGGCAGTTGGATTCTTCTCCTATAGGGCATAAGTCATTTAATAAAATTTAGCTACTAATTGTGTACCCCTCATTTTCTGAGTGCCCAACTTGAATCTCACAATCACAGATTTACAAAAGTACTGAGCACTCAATTGCAACTGAAATGATGCTTTGAGCATATGAAGTATAATAAAAATGTTAATTACTCTGAAAAAATCAAGCCCTGGGTGTCTCAAATGAGGAACTCCAAATTAGCTGATACAGATGAACCCCAATTATCCAATCTAATTGGAACCAGGGCCAGATCAGACAACCAAAAATCTGGATAAACAAGAAAATGGATGGCGGGAACCCCAGCGTACCCACGGCTGACAGTGGAAGTATTTTCTTGGGAACCAATCCTGTCCCATTGATCCATTGCTAATAGGATTTGGATAGTGCTGTTTGGCTGCAGGCCAGTTTGCTGGGCTGCAACCAGAGAAGGAAGTACCAAGATGTTGTGCCTCCAGGGACTGGTGCTGAATATGTCCCAAGTGCTTCCTTCTGAGGCTGCAGCCCCATAAACTTACCTGCACACAGAGACTGTACAGGAGATAAGGGGTTGCTGAGGTCAGAAGGCTATGGGCAGGGCATTAGTGGGAAAGGGGGCTGCAGCAAGGATGCTGAAGCTGTACAGTACAGTACCTCCATTTGTGTCCTGCAGAGGCACTGCAGCCAGGGAAGGAAGTGCTAAGATGTGCTAAGCCCCAACCCTTGAAGAGAGCATGGGCCCCCAGTGCCTGGTAAAAAGACCCAGCATCCAGGCTGCACCTCTCACTCTGCTTCTGCCCTTCCCTCAGGTAGGCTTGGCAGTATGGAGATGGCACATCTCAGTACCTTCTTTCCTGGCTGCAAACCTGCCTTCCACTTACCAGCAACCACAGAAAAATGGCATTTTTTTGCTGGCAATCAAAGGGATTCCTAATAAGTGGAATCTACTGTATTACATCACTAGAACATTCTGGAGCTAAATTCATTAATGTTTGTGAAACACTCATGCTATGATCAAAGCATTACAGAAAAGTCCATGAGAACATTAATAATTCTGTATTCAGAGCAAGGCTTGATGTGTGGGATAATGAAGGCCTACGGCCACATTAAATATGGGACTGTATACCGAATAACAAAGCCATGGAGTGCTGACCCCACAATCCACTGAATGACACAGAGGCCTAAGGAAAACACAGTGCATGACCGCATAATTAATGACTACCATGGACAACCTTAATTCTGGCATTTACTAGTTTCTGAGAGCTTGACTTCACAACTATAATGTTCTTTAAGTATAAGTGCTTTTAGTACATAATTCTGTACATGCACTATTCTCTTTTCTCTCTTAGACTTGGCAATACCGGAACGTTTGGGGAAAACAATAAAATACAGGAACATAAGCACTTTTAGTTTAATGAACTTGTCCCTGTCTGGGCCACTACTCCATTTCTTTATTCACTTGTCTCTCCTTATTCCCACTCATTCTCTTCATTTCCATATTGTTTTATTCCTTAATTGCTCTTTCATAATCCTATTTTTCTTTCATTCACAGGATCTCCCTTATTCTTAGATTCTTACATATTAGTTTCATTGCTAAGCCTCTCTCTTTTCCATGCTTCATTTTATCTTCTACTTGCTCTCCTTATTCTCTTCTACATCGTTTTGGTGCCCACCAGTCCATTTCTCTCTCCTAACCCCTTTGCTTGCGTCCCTCCTCAATAAGAGCCCAATACTGGAAGCAGGAACTGGATTGTAGACAGCAAACAAAATCAAAGCTACGCTGCTGATGAAGGTAAGGCCCGACCCCGGTGACTGCGGCAGAGCTCGTGTCCGTTCAAGTTCAGGGCGGCAGAGCCCTTAAGCTACCCACAGCCAACGCGCTCACCCTGCCGGCGCCTGCAGACCGGCCCCACCGCTCCCGGCCCGCGCCAAGCCCCCAGGCCAGGAGAACCAGCTGCGGCCTCGAGCAGCGACACGGAGCGCAAGCGAGAGGCCGGGGACACGGGAGCCGCAGCCCGCCCTCGGGCAGGGGACGGCGCATCCCACCGTCCGAGGGAGATACCGGGGCGGCGTCTCTCACCTGCAGCTTGGGCCGGCGAGCCAGGTAGGGCCAGATACAGCCCGCCGCGCCGCCCGCCCCCTCCTCCTTGGCCGGGCCTGGGCAGGGCCGCGTACAGACGATGCCGTACATCACCCAGCACGTGTGCGCCACGTACACCGCGAACACCCCCACCACCAGGCTGGTGAACGAGCTGCGGCTCAGCATGGCCCCGCCGCCGCCGCCGTCCGCGCAACCCCCCGGGGCTGGGTCACCCGGGCCGCTCCCGGCCACGCAGCGCCGCCGGCATCCTCCGGCACCGCCCAGCGCGCCCGCGCGACACGCGTCCGGCCTCCTCCGCGAGTTCCGGGAGAGAGCGGAAATGACGTGTATCCTGCCTCCCTCCCATCCCACAGGAGAGGCCTCGCTCTGGCACCGGTGTCAGGTGACTGGTTGGGGGCGGGGGCTCCGCCTCAACTGCTCAGTCCCGTCGCTTGGCTGATCTGGGCTGATTTCTGGCCCGTGGCCCGCCCTGCGCCAGGCCTGTTCGGTGTGTTAGGGCCAGTCCCTGCACGCGAGCGGCCGGGTCCGGCTGCCTACCCCAACCCGCAGTGCGCGCCGCCCGCTGCCTTGCCGAGAGCGCCCGTCCTCAGCCTGCTCCCCAAGGGGCGCCGCCCTGCGGTTACATTTCCATGCCCATCGCCTAGGTAAAGCGGCACCACAGCCTGCCCGGGCGCCCGCCGCTCGCGTGTTTTGAACGTCCCCTGGGCGGGATCCGGTCATGGCACCCGCGGCTTGGAGCCCCGTTTATAGGCCCATTTCGCGGCGGTTTCGGTGCCGGTGCTGGCGGTGGGGGAGCGACCGAGCTGTGTGTGCTCGCGCTGCTGCCGCCCCATTCGGTGCGGCCCACGTCCCAGTGTGAGCGTCGAGCTCGCGGACTCGAGCAGCTGCCTCGCATCGCGCCGCGCTCGGCCCTGCTGCAGCCGGGCGTGGGCGGGGCGATTCCCCCCGCTAGCCCAGCCGAGCGCCTGCCGCGCATTTCCCGGCCGCGCTCTGGCTTGCCCTGGGCCTAGCCGGCGCACGGTTAACGCAGCGCGCTGCCCCAGTCACCCCTTGCACAGCTGGGAGCGGGAGGGAGCTCGCGCTAGGTCAGGCTGGGCTGAGCCGACGACTCAGGCCGCCGGTGTAATGGAGTCACTTCGCCCTTCAGCAGGTGCACAGCACCAGCTGGTGCCTGCAACTATCAGCGGGGGGTTGGGACTAGCCACTGGAGCAGGTCCTGGGGATTCGTAGTGGAGCAGCTGCCCTCAGACACCAAAGCCACTGCTAGTTTTAAGGGGCCATCTGGCATCTTACACCTCTGTGGCTGTGCGGACAGCCCTTCAGTGCTTCCTCAGCTTGTAGCAGCCAGGCCATGTCTAGAAGTGAGTGTGCTGCTGCTGCTTTTTCAGCTCAAGTAGTAGGTGCTAATCCTACAATTTTGAGAATGAAGTTTGCTTTCTGGAGTGGTGAGGGGAGGTTTATACATGCTGTAGTTTCCGTAGGATCAGCGTATTGCATTCACGAGGGGTTATTTGGGCTCCTCCTTCCATTCCCTCACAGCTCCTTGTGTGCCATTCCAGTGTGTTGACCCTAACAGTCCTCCAGCAGCTGCCTCACAGTGCCCCTGTACCGATTCACCTCCTTGCATTGCCTCCTTATCACGGCTTCTGTGTGCCCCACCATTTCCCCCTGCTCCCATTCTAGTCTCATTCTTTCCCCTTTCCTCTAGTCCCACAGCAAATATCTATCCTCCCTCTCCACCATTCTCTCGAGGCCAGGAGCTCTGTCTGCCCCCCATTCCCATCTACTCCCCTACTGGGGACTCTGTGCATCCTCCCCACTATGCCAGTCTTCCAGTTTCCCCCTGCCAGGGGTTCTCCCTTCCCCCATACCAATGTCCCCCACTCCCACCTTATGACAGGGATTCTGTTTGCCTCCCATGCTAGGGACTTGGTGTGCCTTCTCTCCCATAGCAGGCTCCCCACTTTCTCCAATAAAGGGTTTTATGTGCCCCATTTTCCCCTTTCCCATGTAAACAGGTGTGTTCACACTGTCTTCTGTCTTTCCCCTGCACCATTATCATTTGTCTGAGAGATAAGGAAGGATGAGCAGAGGTATGCTTTTATGCTGGAAGGCATTAATGGGTGCTGTCAACCAATAGCTTGAACTATAGACAATTGCAAAGATGCCTGTAGTTGTGGCTGTGCTAAACAGATAGCAGGGGCTTCTGTGTCCCCCTGTTTTCCCCCAAAATCATTAGCGTTCTGGCTATTGATACCCAGAACATTCCCTGAAATTTTGTAGTTGTTGGGATATAGTATTGAAAAGATATGTTATAGACAAATTAATATAAGTATATGATCAAGTTGATGGTCTTGCAGGCTCAGAATTATGAGTTTATGCAGATAGGTTCTTCCACTCTTTCAGCTCACAGGCAGCCTCCCACACTTTGCTTTTAGGTCTGATCTGCACTACGAAGTTGAATCATACTAAGTCCACTTTTTCAACGTAGTTTTACGTGTCCACACCTAAATTAGTTTCCTGCCAACATAAGCACCTCATTTAATCAATGCAATAACACAACCTCCCCAGTGATACGGAATCAAAGTTGATCTACTTCTGTCCACACAGTGCAAGTCTAACCGCTGCATTAGTTGTGTTGACCCTAACAGCCTTCCAGCAGCTGTCCCACAATGCCCTGGTACCCACAACAGTGTTTTCTTCTGTCACAATTTTTGAATTCCATTGCCCAGGCACCCCAGCTACAAGAAGCCGCTCCCCACCCTTTAAAACCTCAGCTTTGCCTTGCCCACTGTGGTGAACACACCTGCTAGTCTGTCTTTGTAAGCATCTGATCATGCTGACACCATGCAGACAAAGAGCTACACTTAGATATGCGGCTGCCTGGAGCATAGATGGCCAGGTCTAGTGGTTGGAGCAGGAGTCAGAGACCAGGGGGAAGCATCAAGAGTACAGTAGGAATGCAGGAACCCAGAACAGATTCGGAAGGTAGATACTCTTCCTAGCCTTACATGAATACCAGCAGAAGAGGTGGTTGATCCCGATGAGAGAAGGGGTTTTCCATATATGGTTTTATCAACAAAAAGGTGGAAAACTGGATGGATCCTGAGGGATCAAAATGGAGCTTGGGTTGATCTGGTGTCAGATTGGATAGGGACCCAGGAACTGCTAGACTAGTTTGTGGGAAGTTCCTTTTCTACACAGATGTTCTGCTGAGAGCAACACCTCATTGCCCACTGAATAAGGGAGATCTGGTTGATGATGCTTGTCTGCATGCCTTTTATAATCCAATTTTGCTTTTTGAGGATGGCCCGTCTCTTCTGGGTCTGATGGATCTGCTGAACCCAATCCAGTGCTGCTGGGTTGAGGGAGGATTCAGGTAACTCTGGGTGGAACCTATAGTTTGCATAAAAAGAGCTCTGACCTGTGGAAGTGTAATCTGCATTGTCATATGCAAATTCTGATGTTAATCAGTGTAGCAATGAAGATACTGCTCCAAGATTTGGTTTACTTTCTCCATTTGGCTGTTGGTCTGACAATGGTACGCAGAGGAGAGGCATGTGTGGACCCTCAGAATTAACAATGCTTCCCACCATAACTGAGGGAGAAATTGTGGCCCACAATCAGAGATAATGTGATTTGGGAAAAAATGGAGATGGACAACATGGGTTATCCACAATGGGGATGTTTCTTCAGATGAGAATAGGGGGGCTCAATGTACAAAATGAGCCATTTTTGTAAGATCATCTGCGACTATCAAGATCGTTGTAAATCTGTTGGACTCTGGCAGTTCTACAGTAAAATCTAACGTGATAATTGCCCAAGATCAAGGAGGGCTTCCAGGAGTCGAACATTGAAGGGTTTACCATGTATTGTCTTATAGGAAGCAGCAAATGACTGTGCCCTGAAGAAATGTGATACCAAACTTTGGGTTTTGCAGTGCCCCAGATGTCCTGATAGCAGGAAGTTGTGGCATAGTTGTAGTGCCACCATGTGTGGGCATGCACTGGGAATGTAGACAAATATAAGAACAGCCATACTGAATTGGGTCATTGGTCTATCTAGTCTAGTATCCTGTCTTCCGACAGTAGCCAATGCCATATGCTGCAGAGAGAATGAAAAGAAATGGGCAGTTCTTCCACTTCCAGTTTCTGGTAGTTAGAGGCTTAGGACACCCAGAGCCTCAAGTTGCATATCTGATCATCTTGACTCAGGCTACGTCTATACCAGGGGTCGGGAACCTATGGCTCGCGAGTCAGATGTGGCTCTTTTGATGGCTGCATCTGGCTTGCAGACAAATCTTTAATAAAAAAAATAATAACGTTAAAAATATAAAACATTCTCATCTACAGTGATCCCTCACTTATCGCGGGTATTAGGTTCCTAGACCCCCGCGATAGGTGAAAATCGGCGAAGTAGGAACTGCTCTCCGCAGTGAAATTGACTCTGCCTTGTCAATTTCACTGTGGAGCAGGGCACACTCTGGCAGTGAAACTGACTCTGCTTTGTCAATTTCACGGCAGAGCAGGAGCAGGACACACTCTCCAGTGAAATTGACACCTTGTTAATTTCACTGCGGAGGAGGACACACTCACACACATATGTTTAGTTTTAAACATATTGTATGGCTCTCACGGAATTACATTTTAAAATATGTGGCGTTCATGGCTCTCTCAGCCAAAAAGGTTCCCGACCCCTGGTCTATACTGATGGCAAATTCACTGCCATCAGATCAATTTTCTCTGGATCAACTGAGCGGTCAGTAAAGACCCGCTTAGTCAATCCAGAAATCAACCTAGGAAAAGCATCTCTGAAAGTTAGTGCTGCATTGAGGGGAACACTATTCCCATCGGTGCAGTGCCGTGTGGATGGCGCACAGAATGGAAGCAGCGAAGTCGATGTGAGTCATGCAAGTTTTTTACATCGCTTGAGTATCTCCCGTTGACTGCTGCCGAATCTCGGAGGTAAGTATAGACCAGGTCTCAGAGCCATTAATGAACGTATCCGCCATAGACTTATCTAACTCTTTTGTTTGAAACCAGTTATACTTTTGGCCTTCCCAACATCCCCTGGCAACAAGTTCTAGATTGACTGTGTATTGTGTGAAGTAGTACTTCCTTCTGATTGTTTTAAATCTGCAGACTATTAATTGCATCAGGTGACCCCTGGTTTTTATAATATGTGAAGAGATAAATAACATTTCCTTATTCATTTTCTGCACACCATTCATGATTTTATAGATCTCTATCATATCCCCCCTTAGTTTTTTTTTCAAAGGTAAAAAATCCCAGCCTTTTAATCTCTCCTTAGATAGAACCTGTTCCATAACCCAGTCATTTTTGTATGTATAGTTGGGATTATGTTTTCCAGTGAGACCCTTCACAAACATGATTCCCTCTTCAGTGTCATGTAGCTCTTTGTTTAGGGCAGCTAACTCTTTGGAAGGTATTCTTGAAGCAGTGGCAGAATGGATTAAAGAAAATAAATTCTATCAGATAACAGAATTCAGGAACTACAGGATTTAAGTATATGAGATGGTTTCTGACTCAGACGCTTTTAATCAATGTAATATTCTCCCTTTTGGAATAAGGCATCTGCTTTGACATTTCTAATTCCTGGATGGTATAAGATAAAGTTGAACTGGAGAAAGTACAAGGCCCACAGAAATTGTCACTGATTCAGTACTTTAGCCATGTATAAGTACTCTAAATTTCTATGGTCAGTAAAAATCTGAACCAGATGTTGAGCCTGTGATAGTGATGCCATTCCTCAAAGGCTGTTTTCGTTGCTAGAAGTTTTTTGTCCAGGATTTCATAGTTCTGCTGTGTGAGGGTGAGTTTCCGGGAATAATAGGCTGTAAAATTTGCTTGGCTTTGTATCTTTATGAAAGTACCACTCCAGTCATCATACTGGACGCGTCCTTTTTACAACAAAAGCCTACATGGCATCTGGGAGTCAGTATAGGAGCAGTAATAAATGCTAGCTTTAATTGATTGAAAACAGTTTGGGCCTTAGGGACCAATGGAACTGAAAGTTTGTGGAATAGGGCTGTGAGAGTTGTGATTGTTTGGATGAAGTGATGATAAAAGTTGGAAAAGCCTAGTGTCACAGATCCAAAGGTTTGGTTCTCTTGAACTGGTCTGGAACAGTCCCTAGAAGAACCCCTATCAGTAGTGCCAGCTCTGCTTTAAGGTCTCACTCTTTCACTAGGGTAAGCCACTTGGCTTCACCGCCCTTAGACTGAACATCAGAGCCTTCAGCACCCCTGCTTCACATTGCGAGCTCCCTTCAGTAAGTCCACCTGAGACAGACTTGTACACCCAAAGGGAGCAATGTAACCCCAACTTCAGCATCTTCAGTGATTTTCAGCCAGTGTTATAAAAGAAGTAGGGTTTATTATATG